>APFE030123147.1:3228-28216 GCA_000404065.3 Pinus taeda | reverse complement strand
TTTATCTCTTAACCATTTCTGCTTATGTGTTAAAGTGATATTCAGTTTTTAGTTGTTTATATATTACAGCATGGATGTCTGAGTTATCATTTGGCACTTTTGTACAGTGATAACTATTCGTTTATGTTTAGTGTATGAATAGCTCATTTATGTGATAAGTTTTCACAACTATTTCGTCTAACTTCTTATAAGAAGTAGTTCATCTTTATCGAATTCTTTTCTTATGATAGCTGAATGATCTTTATTACCAGTTATTGTTTAAAAACATTTTAGATCGTATAGAAGAAAGATCACAACCCGGGTTAGCATAAATTTCGATGTTTTTCTGTTTATTAGAATACAATAGCATAGCATTAGATTAGAATTAGGATAGTAGTATTCCATTTAGAATAGAAATACCCATCTTTCTCACACACACACACAATGAATTGGGAAACTTGTCCCATATCCCCAGTCGGACCCGCTATACCAAGCGGATAAGGAGCTACCAACCAAGGTTCGGACCGAGCGGGTATCGCCCTTGTTGTTGACCCGATTTTCGGGGCCTTCAACAGGACCCTAAGTGGTATCTGGAAAGAAACAGATGAAGAAAATGGGGGATGCTTTGATGTATCAACTGGGAAGAGAATCAGATGATCATCAGAAGGATCTACTGCACCCAAGGTAGTTAGTAGAGCTTTCTTTTGGGAAGGCCACGACTGGAGAACTTCTAGCATCGACATGGCAACAGGTGATTGCGCCAAGTCATCTACTATAGTGTATGTATGGGCAACTCTGTTAAAAGCCACATTACTATGTAATGGTCCCTTTAGAATATTAGGGATGGCCTCAACTTTAGGTTGAGGGATCTGTAACAGACCATTTGGTGTCATAAGAGGCTCAATAGATACTTTGATTTTGGACTCGGTAACAGACAAAATCGGGGGCTTGTCATATTGGTGTGACCTAGTTTGTAGGTTGATATTGGAGGGGTTAACCTAATCAAAGTTCATAATAAGGATTTGGTAGTCACCAGGACTAGAAGGTTGGGGGCAATGGGCTACTTGACTTGGCTGAGGTTGAGAAACAACAAATCCTTGCTGTGGAAAAGGATTTTCGAGCACTGCCGGTTGAGAAGGCACCGGATTCTGACGTGATTGTTGACCTCTAGAAGCTGCTTGAGCTTCCCACATTTTGGTGCATCTTGGGTAAAAGAGGACACTCATGAGTATAATGGCCATGTAAACCACAAAAAGCACAAGGCTTGTTCCTATGAATAGCCTTGTTCTACTTGGGCTAGCTTCCATGTTTCTGGTTGTTGGTGTTAAGTTGGGTCCCTTCGGCTTCACTGGGACGGTTACCTTAATTACCCTTGTTACTCTTGTTACCCTTCCCCTTATGATTTTTCTTCGAATTTGGGGGATTGGTAGCACCTGCTGTGAAAAAATGTAACCCTAATGGGGCAGTGGCTGCTGGGGCTGAGGATGCATGGGAGGCTACGACACTAATTCTTGAGGAGTTGGAGCGCTAGGCTGTGCATAAGGAGGAGCAACAATTTGGTAGATGGGTTGGGGCCCTGGAAACATGTTGCTAGTAGGAGGGGCATAAGTGTTTGAGGAACTGGTGCTCCCCTATGGGTAGCTATAACTTTGTTGAGTATATGGCGAAGAATGTGAAAGGGATCCTTTGATAACATCAGTGACGTGAGATGCCCCCAGTGCATTGGCACTTCCAGGATGAGGGAGGTCTCGAATGATGGTATAGAAATAACTAGATTGTGCATAAATCAATTTATATCTCAGGGCGGTTTGGACAGCTTCTTCCTTAGTCTGAGGAAAATGGGACGTGACATATGTTCCAATGGAAGATAAAAGGCTCCTTAGAAACCAATCTAGGTAGACACGGTCTTCGAAAGGCGGGGCATGACATGAGCTCCTCTTTCGACGCCACTGTTGAACATGGTCAGAAAGGCGAGTGATAGAGGACTGACGGAATATGGTCAATAGCTTCGTACGAGTGTCGTACTGGAGAGGTAACTGGAAATATGAAAGGAATGCTTTAGAAAGCGTCGCAAAAACATAATGAGATGTGGAGGGCTAGTCTACATACTATTTTACAATGTCTCCAGTGAGTGTGCATTGGAAGAGTCGAAGAAAAATGGAGTCATCGGTTATGCAGTTGGATTAACACCACACGTGGAAGGATTGGACATGGTTGTTAGGATCCTCTCCAACATTACCCTCAAACTTCGGGATATTTGAGGGAAGCTTAGTAGGCATAGAGGGCCAACCAGCATCATAGTGTATGGGGTTGTTTATCAACTCGTTAAAATCTGGTAGACATAATCCAACCATAAAGGGGAGCATGGGGGTTGCCGGAATGGTTCCTGAGACTGTTCCTCTTGATTTGACCCCCAGGATAGAACTAGAGACAACACTAGGTTGGGTTCCTACACCAGCTATGGGTTTAGACATGGTGACGATATGCAATGAAGGAGGCTCAGAATCAGATGTGGAATTATATGAACTAGTAGAAGAGTTGGTATGGGGACTCGGAGGGCTATGAACTTGAACCAGATGGGGAGGGGTAATATTCCCAAGAGGAAACTGGGGGTGAAGGTCTAATAGTCTCCATGGTAAACACCTTGGTGGTGCAATGGTGGTCGGATACATGTGACACGGGAATGCTGAAGGGAGATCAATAATATATCTTTGTCTTGATGTGGGGAGATGAATTTATTATGTTAAGTCTTCGCTTGGCGGTGTAAACTGAGCGCCCTTCACTTAGGGTGTGCTTCTGTGTACAAGTGTATTAATTAATTAAGCCCATATTGTTTTTGTTTAAAAGGAAAAAGCTTTATGCAAACAAAATGAAATAATAACATAAAATGAATAGAAAAACAATTAAGTAAACCCCACCCAAACTAGGTTTGCAAACATTGTATTACTTGGTGGTTAAACCGATGGAAAATACACTGAAACGGTCAAGAGATTTGAATGTGGGTGTGACTAGGATCAAGTGACACTAAGCTACTGGAATGTGGTGCAGCAACAACAAAACACTAGAGAGGAATATTGCTGCAAAAAGATAGGGAGATGCGTGAAACACTTAGGCAAACCGAGGGGACCCTAAGGAAAATGACTAAACAAGTTTAAATGTGAAAATATGGATGGTAGCAACCTATCTTAAAAGATCTGAAATAAAAGGGTACAAATCTGGAAAATGTGGCTGAAAGAGTTGCAGAAACTCATACTACTCACTCAACTAAACTCGTCCTAGAAAGGTGGAAGCGTATTAGAAGCCCTAGGGGAGGCTAAAATTGACTTCTATGAGTAAATCAAAGTGGATCAAGGCCTAATTAGGGTGAGACAAAGGTCAGACAACCCAAAAGACAACTCTCTACAAAACCCATAAACAGATATGAGAAAAACCCAAGACCTAGAAATCGCACGAACAGACCTGTTTGCCTATGGGGATCTCACTTTTTAGGCTGTTTAGTGTGTTCTCACCTCCAAATCACACTTTTTGGGCCAAAAGTGCGATTTCTGCTCCATGGATCCCAATTGGAAAATCTTAGAAAAAGGTGCCTCCTTTGTCGTAGCTAGTTCTTGTGACCTGCAGAAATGACTAGAAAGCTTTCCGAAGTCAGAAATTTAACAAATCTAGGGTTAAAATCTAGGAAACATTAATAGAATTGAAAAAGGAAGAAACACTAAGCTAAAAACTGAAGGTCGCTTGGGTTTCTCGATCTAAAGTATAAAAACTAGTGGAGTCGCCAATTTTGTTCTAGTTTTTTCTTCTCAAAGATGTACGAAAAGAACCCACTTAAGATTGTGGATGAAAAACAACCTTAATAATATAAATGGCTGCTAAAAATTATAGATCTGTAGCAACTGATAGAAACAAAACCTGCCAAAGTGTGGATCTATGCCACAATCATAGTCAAACAACAAAAGGAAAGAGTAATAACTCCAATCATCCAATGGAAACCATATATACAAAGAATATTTTTATTATAACACCTGTGAAGGGAACAAATAAATGTTACCAATCCCCTTCTATGAGATGGGTTATTAGCTATCCTCAAACTTGTTTTTCTTGTGTAGAATCTATCTCCTCTATAATGTGTATACCGAGCACAAATATGGTGTGTGACAATGAAAATAGTAAGAGTTACAACAATGAGTGCAACAATGCAAATAATGAAAAGTGAATAATGAATGGAAAACCCTTCTATTTATAACAAAATATTGAGTTATCCTCAAATAATGAGCAATAATAAAATATTATTGATCCCATTCTTTGAATAACCACTTGGAATATTTTATTATATTTGTTTAGGAGGGAAAAAGTATTTAAACTTTTATTTAGAAATAATCAATAAATAAATGGTTTATTTATCATCTCAAGGAATTAGTTAAGGAATAATAAATAAATAAGGATTTATTTAATTATTCCCAAGGGATTTAGTCAAGCTGGACAAAGAATAATAATTAATTAGTGATTTATTAATTATTCTTAGAGAAAAATAAGATAATTAATGATTTATCTGTTTATTTTTCATGATTGGGTCAAATATGACAAGGAATAATAATAAAATAATGGTTAAATTAATTATTCCTAGAAGAAAATCAAATAAATAGTGATTTATTTAATTATTCTTCATAGGTTTAACTATAAATTACTTAACAAAGGTGGTTTATTAAGCAATTTCTCATAGTGAAAGAAATTTCACTATGGCGAAATTGGCTTTACATGGTGTACTTCGATCCATCTAGTAATTAGGCTAGATGATCATTTTTTTTGGTGATAACAACTAGTAGAGATGATCAGAGCTGCAAATAAGGTTGCAGCTAGCCACACCACTAGAAGTGCCGGAGCAGAGGCAGAAAGACTTGAAAGCGACATTGAAAAGTATCTCCGACACAATGGCGGACTGTGGGAAATAATTGGATGACACGATGTAGATTTAGACCTCACTACAGGAGGATATAAACATCCAAAAGATTGAGGAAAATTTCCAAGTGAAGTAGAAGTAGCACGAAGAAATCTTGGCATCTATAAAGACCCTACCAATCTTAGAAAAACTCACCAGTGTTATTGAAGGGAAGAACCTCCAAAAGCTTATAGACGATCTTCGAAGGAAGGAGAAAATTTTGTAGGCAAGGACTCAGTCATGGTAGGATGATGCCCTTAAACTATTGTAGGTAGTGGAAGAAAAGCTCAATGAGTTGAAGAAACGTGAGGCAGAAATATTGCAGAAGGATGTTGGCGCAATCACAGAGGCATTGCCAGAGGAACCATGCAAACAGGAGAAACAAATGGCAGAGATAGTCTAGTAGTATAATGCAACGTACAAAGGAATTGCAGCAAAATTAAGGGAACCAAAGCTGAGTGACTTGGGATAAGTCACAGGTGAATGTTGTGGGCTTGTTGGGTGTAGCTCAATTTGGTCCAAGTTTTGGGTTAAAGACTTCGCATTACGAGGAGCGAAGCGCGTGGAGCCGATGAAGTTATATTCATCACACAATTCTTTAGGGGCTTTAGGGTGGTTCTAAGCCCCTTATTTTGTAACGGGTATTGGGTTTTAGTCATTTTTTTGTTGGATCCATAGTATGTGAACCATTCTTTTGTAGTATAGAAACCTATATAAGGAGATGTAATACTTTGTCCAAAATAATAGAAGAACTAAACATATATTGTTCATGTTCTCTATCTTGAGTTTGTATTTTGGGGAAGGCTCTGTAGCTAAGTGCATGAAGACCTTGAAGAGTCTGCAGCTGAGTGCACATGCCACCTGCAACTGGGTGCACAAGTTAGGGAAGAGCATGTGTTGAATATCATTATAGTTAAGAAGAAGTTTTGGCAAATTATTTTGTACCTTTCTGTATTCATTCTCTATTGTTGTTGATATCGTTATGCATATTGTTTATTGAATTATGTGAAACAATACATGTTATATTGTTTTTTATTATGTCTATGCGATAAGAATCATTCTAAATGATTAATAATTAGCATGAAGTTATTTATGTATGTGAGGTTGTAGGAATATATAAGAAATAAGTGAGGCATAGATGCAGCAACGTGCATATCCCTCTAGTTGCAGAAACCTGGTTTTGCAACCTCCCATAAACTCTTCAGGTGAGATTGTGATCTGCTTGCAAGTCATTACCGAAAGGGCTAGTGGTTGAGGGTTATTTTTTGTGTGTAGCACACTCTAAACCTTGGTTAAAACCCCTTAAACCAAAAATTCCTTATTGATGTTTTTGCAAATGTATCTTTGTTCAACTGTGAAATTTCATTTATGAACCTATAATTGAGTTTTGGGCAATGACCTGGACTTTAGGCATAAAAGGGTGGTACAAATTATGGAGTCACGGGCATAGGTCTGATGACAAAATTCCCTATATGTATGCATACTGATGTTATGGGAGCATCTAGAGCCTCCCAGACACACCCTTGTCCATTTCAAGGGAGTGTCCAAAGGTTTGATGCACTAAAAATTCAATCGTTCTTAGGGCATGGTTATTTTGGTTGGGATGGCTCCTGGGAGTTTTGTTGCTGATGTGGAAGGTCTATGTGATGTGTTCTATTAGATGCACTTCCTTCACTAGCACATAAGGAGTCGAACCATATCATATTAATAACTCGTCACATGTTTACCCTGGTTGGCAAGTTACTTGGGTAGATGTAGGAGGAGGTTGCTATAGATGGATCCATCTAAAAGATGCAAGAAGAAAATGAATGAGATGATGGCAGATGCAAGCTACCTAAATGCATAAAAGAAAAATATCCATGCCTTTCAATGGGAAATGTTGTGGGTAAAATTTCTTCCGATAGAATGTAACACCCTCTTCCCACATTTACCCAAGTAACTAGACAACCAAGATAAACATGAGACGAGAGGTTACTATGATTAGATTCAACCTCATATGTGACCTTAAGGAAATTGAATCAATGGAAATACAACATACACATCTTCCACATCAACTACACGACCCCTGAGAACCATCCCAAGACGTCAGGTAGCTTGCCCTTGGGTCCCACTAAGGTTTTGACCACTTGACCTCTGGACGCCTTCATGCTATAGGTCTAGTAGCATCTAGGAGGCTCTAGAGACTGTCATGCTATAGGCATACTAGTGTCCAAGGACTATTTTTTCCACTTTTGTGCTAGTGTACCCCTGATTTAAGCTACTTTTTCAGTCCCAGAGCCCAGGTCATAGAAAAACAATGATGCAAAAGAAAATAGTTGAACAAGCCCTTAACCAGAAACCTACTAGCCATGACAAGCATTTCATCAAAGATACCACAAATATGTAATATAGGGGTGTAAACAATAGATATAAGCATAGGGATCTCATTCTTATCTGAGATTCACTAAGAACCATTGTTCCCCCATGTCATTTGTTGTGTTGTCATCTATTAGGTCATAGATACATTGTCCATTCATTTACAAGTAAAAACATGATGACAACTAGACATATCCACTATCATAAAACACATACATAACCAGCATAATCGCAATAGAAATACCAATGAAATCACAACCATATGATCCACATATAAATCAATATAATAGTCATATAAATACAAGGAGAAATAACCTTTCATTAATGACACAAAATCAAAACCCAGGATGGGACTACCACATTCCACCCAACAATAAAATGGTTGAGCCAAATCTTTCTTCAGATATTCACCCCCATTGCTATATTCCAAGCATGAATGTGGGACTCAAACCAACAGAGCCAACCAAGGTATCCTGAGGCTAAACCACCTCACCCTCATCAATAGAAACTGGGCTTTACTGTAATCCATATTGGATCACTAGACGAAGATAATAAACATTTCATAATAGGCTTTACCATTATCTCCACCCAATCACTAGGCCAAAAGCGCATGGATGCCACCGGATTTCCCCACCTACACTATGAGGAACTTTCCTATCTCCTAGTCTCTCACACTTTATCGCAATCCAAAACCAGATCACTAGCCCCTAAACTGAGGCCCACTCTCCAGGATTTACCACATATCCCAAACCCAGGACTTCTAGGCCCAACAGAGAGAAAACCACCTCTTGTCTTTACCGTATATCCTACCATTCACCGGAAAGGATTCCTAGGCCAACTATGGCAACACAATCATGGCTTTATCGCAACCCACAGTCTGGCTCAGGGATCACTGGGCCAGTGACTTTACCGTAATGCACATTCCAGTTTAGGGACCACCAGACCATGTGCTCTATCATTTGGAGATCCACCTCGCTCAGCTTTGAATCCATATCACAATCCAAATCAACCAAAACATGAGAACCCCATCACACCATCTCTATTCGTAAATGGCAAGGCTAGGATAAAATCATTGTTACCCCTGGAAAACCCATGACATAATAGGAAAATTACCAAATCCAATACCGTCCATGCCAAATATAATGAGAAAAATACACATGAAAATCGATACCTACAAAGAATCTTGTTGTAGCTACTTGATCTTTCCTTTCCCTACTCGATATTTGCTTCCTCTTGCCTTCTTTTCCTTTCTTGATCCAATGCAGAAATGCTCCAAGAAAAATCTAAGTGTCCAAGAGTGAGAGAGAGAGAATAATGAGAGAGTTCCAAAACTAAACTGAAAAAATGTTACCAACTAATCCTCATAATCATCTTTATGACTTAGGTCTCTATTTTCTTCATTTTCCATTATTTTCCTTCATTTTCCTCCTCACATGAAACCTATGACCTTTCACCTCCCTTTTCTCCTAATTTCCATTATTTTCATAAATAAATGTGTGAAAAATGTCATTTTTCCTTTCCAAAGCCTTATCCATTGCCTTCGCCAATTTCCTTAGCCTTAATAAACCGTTGAACACCCAAACTAGGATGTCTTTCCCAACATTTATCTTGGAATAAGTATCCCATCAACTATATTTATTATTTTTTTCCTTTATTAACTTTTATTACATGAATTTTTTAGTAGGGTTTTTACATAGAGTGCATTACGAGGGTTAGGAAGGATCTCTCCTTTCATACCCTGTAAAAGGTATGCCTCTTTCCCAAACACTTACGAATGATGTAAGGACTGAGCCATAATGGTTCAAACTTCCCATGCCCAGCACATCATGATCTTAGTCACAAGAAAGAACAAGTTCCCATTTATGAAAGGTACACAGGTGGAAGATACCATCATATTGAGCTTTGATGTGTTTTTTGGCCACTTCAATGGTTTGCAATGCAACACAACAGTCTTCATTGGAGTGCTTAATCATGATAAGTCTTTGTTCTAAAGGTTGGGTGTCCGGGAGGAGTTTGAAAACAAGGTGTATGGAAGGAATTTCACACTCAATTGGTAAGACTGCCTCCTGTCTGAAAACAAGGTGGAAAGGAATGATCGCAATGGTAGTATTGACAGGGGTTATATAGGCCCACATAGAAGGGAAGAGCATAAGATTCCAGTTGGTATTTGGTTTATTAACCTTCCACTGAAGCATAGTTTTAAGGATTTTATTGACAACCTCAACTTGGTGATTTCCTTGCGGGTAATAAGATGATGAATATTTGTGTTCAAAGCCTGACAGTGAGGATAGCTCACACCATATATCATCTTCGAAGTGTCAGCCATGGTTGAAAACTAGTTTTTTTAGAACCCCAAATCAAGCAATAACATGGTTAAAGAAGAATAGGGTTGCAATAGCTGCAGTGTTATTGAATGTTGGCATGGATTTATCCCATTTCGTGAAATAGTCGATGACCATGATAATATACTTATGGTTATTATTAGATGGGGGTCTGTTGATGGTGCTGGACCCGTCGACATGTCAAGGGATCTCTCTGGTAAGAAGTCCCAACTAGACCTCAGACTATTTGGTATAGGAGTCCCAATAGTGGGTCGTGTGGTATCGCCTTGATGGCGGTTGCGTGCTGATGCAAGTAAGATGTCCCTGTTTGTAGAAAGGGTGTAACATGCATAACAAGCTAAGGAAGGTGTATGAATGCTTCTAACACTCATAAAGTGATGTGAGTGTGGCCCTTGGAAACTTGTGGAATCATGCAACTTGGAAGGGAACACACGAGCAAAGATGCATAAAAAATTGGAAAGCATGTAAGCTAACAATCTAAAGTGATGGTTAAACCAACAACACATCTCAGTGAGATCCATACATACTTATACAGAAAGAGTCTATACATGCATCAATAAGCAAACAAATACATATATCATTAGGGTAACCAAGATAGTTGAAATATAATAACAACATATGCATGAAATGTACTGGTTCTGTTATATTAATAAGTGAAAGTTCCAATCATACAATACAACCATGACTAACCACTCATCCTGATAGCAGAATTTTACAGTCACTTCTGCCTACTCCTCCAAAGAGATGTACTAGCTCTGCACTGTGGAGAAGCCAAGGCTCGTTACAATACTCTCCAAGCTTTCTCTAAGATACTCCTATCAGAAGCTTGGTTAAACAAAAGCCTCTACAATGAGTTATGAGGTTCTATAAATAGAAAGGTGTGGGTGAACCTTGACATCCCCCTTTGTGACTATTCACCTACCCTTAGGACTCTTCAACTACTTTATAACTGTTACATTCGACTATCGACACTTGGAATTCCACTTTACAAGATGTTACATCCAATATGCACATGTACCCATGTGAGACAAAATAGGCTTGAGCAAGCCATGCAAGCTATCACTAACACTTAGATAGTTGTTGTGAGCCCAACTCTTTGACATCCTTGTGATAATAAACAGTGGCAAACTGATGCCAAGCTTGCTCGTTCGTGATGGTGGTTGTGCACTCAATGGTGACATCTTGCTAAAAGTGAACTCTTGCCTCTATTGCATCCAGATACAATGATATGGATCCTCTGTCCAACTCATCTAATAGTATGTACATCACCATCTTGAGTGCAGTTTGACTACCAACATACTGATGCATAATGTCTGTGCTAATCTCTAAGTGTGTGCTGGTGACCATGTTCATCAACTTGTCGAAATACATGTTTAGCTTCAGTAAAACTTGCTTCTTATCTTCACTTTGGTGAGTGTGCTAAATGGGTGGGATCACATGCATGCACACAAAGACATCCATGCTCTTGAATACCCTTACATGTGAACAACAACACTGCCCACCCTATCTGCTCCATGCTAGCTGCTATATGGGTCCATAACCTGTATGGTCATAGTTCCATCAGTATGTGCATGTTGCGCCTCCTGCTGTGCTTGTTCCTGTTCTTCCTTGAGTTGCTTCTTGAGCACCTACAACTCCTTTTCTATTTCCCTCTCTTCCTTTGCATGATCCACTTACCGTGTCATCACCTCATAGCCTCAATCTCCAAAGCTTCTTTCATCACAGGTGGATCTATTTGAGCTTGCAACGTTTTTCCGCCTCTGTACTGTCAACAACCCTCCTCTTGCATTTGTTGCATGCAAGTGTGCTACCTTCCACTGCCATTGATGTTGCTTCTCGTTGTGACGGACCTGCCATTTAATCTTGATATCCTTGTCCACGAAAAACTTGATGACTTCATAGATAAGCAAGTTCATAGATAGTTGATTAACTGTATCCCTAGTTCTGCTATGAACATTGTCATCGAATCTATTCTCCTGGAAGCCATTGTACCTATGTTGTTGAGAGGCAAACTAACACCTATGATACCTGGAGACATAGAAAAAATCATGACAAGAAATATATTAATCAAAAACCAAAACAAACTCGAGGACTGACATGCAACATATGTGTGTGACTGTCTATGAAGATTACGCAATTTTCACTAGGAGGCTGGGATACTGACTGCAAAAAATGCGCATGGCACAGTCCAGGCTATTGGGAGGCTGATTGACTACCAGAACTGTACAATGCATAGTCCATCCTATCCCGCTGAGGATTTAAACTGCGTAATGTGCAATTTCAGTGAGTAGTGACATGCAAACCAACGAACTACATTACACGATTCTAGGGCCAACAAGGCACTGCCTCACATAGTTGCACAATGCAAGACTGGAGGTCAGTATTGGGATGGACTTGTGCAATTTTTGGAGGGAAGGCAGAGCCCTCACTTCCAGGAATGTAAAATTCTAATCGGGCAAGGCAAGGTCTGGCCAAGGCAGCCCAGACCCGCGGATGGGCGACTAAAAACATGAGAAGTCTAAATGCATGGCGATACTGAGTGTAAACAAGAGTGAATGATCATGCATGCAAACAATAAGTGCAGGATTCAGAAAATAGGAAAACATGTATGTGTGTGAAGCAGGTCACCACAATAGTGACAATCAGTACAAAAATAGTGTCATGCATGTGACAGTAGTGAGATGCAAACGAAAACTGAAACAATGATTCTACAAGCTAACATACATCAAAATGACAACAAGAGCTCATTGAAATCAAGAAGACAACACTCATACAAAGAAAAACACAAAAGCAACAAAAATGCAATGCAAGATATGAAAAACATACTTACCCTGAAACAACTAAGATGAAAGTGCCAAAGACTCCTGGATGCAATGTGGGATGTCATATCTGCAAGATCGATGTGAGGAATGAACTTTGCAGCATCTAGTTCATGAATTTTGATAGGATTGAGGTTATGATGTGCATGCCACAAATCTAGGAAAAAGTGACACTTGGTGAGAGGTTTTCTAAAATAAGATTTTCATGTAGCCTCCAGCTACTAAAAATAGATCCCTAGATCTAGGGATTCCTTTACATGCTGCCTTTTTCTATTTTGGGAAGAGCAGCCCATGCATGCAAATCAGTTTTGCTTGGTCCCGGAGGGAACCGATCAATCCAAAGGCACATGTAATAACCTACTTGACTGAGAAATGGATTTGCGCAATTTGTGAGATGAACTGGGCTGGCCATCTTAGAGGGATTGTGCAATTTTTGGAAGGAGCAAGTGATTGTTTCCGAGAATTGTGCAATTTCTAGTAGGAGCTAGGCTGGCTGTCCAAGATGGATTACACAACTTCTAGGAGGAGTAGGTGACTACTGCCTAGAATTTCCCAATTTCTGGGTTGAGCTACAGCGTTGGCCAACTTGTGCAATTTTTCCAAGGAATCCTATCTGACTCGTCTATGCAATTTCTGAGCCCAGTAGGCTTCCCAACAGATTTGCACAATTTCTTGAGAGAAGGTTGGTTCCCTTCCAGGATTGTAAAATTTTCTGAGGGAGCTCCTCAGCTAGCAACTAGTCCAAGTGTGGAGTGGCAGCTTGTGAGGGGAGTAAATAAAACTAACATGCATAGGATGGCAAGTTGTTAGAAAACCAATGAAGCATATGTACTTGATAGTGGAAGACATGTTGCGAAGATGGTTGGTAGGGAGGCTCCAAAATGAAGCTAAGGCAAAATTTTGGAGGGTGGTTTTACCTACTACAACACTTGGCTACACACTGGTAGAACTCCAACTCTCTGAGTTGACCTTGTTCATGAAAAGAAAGTCTAACGCCTTCAGAAATATTGTTTAGTTCTCTATTCCTCTTGGTTTCCACACTTGCTTGATTGTAAGATGTTGCATATTCTAAGCTCTTGGTCGGTCGACATACATTCCAAGCCAAGCCAACACAGTTGTTTTGATTAGGGATGAGGGGTATATTGGTGCACAATATTTATGGTTCTCAAAGTTTTATTTTCATCTTTGGTGTTGCTCCACTACTATCTGGCCTGTACAGTACCCCGACGGAGTCATGCAAGAACACAAGCATCACTCTACTGCCAGCGAGCTTAGTCAGTGCCCTGGTAGAGTTTCTTGCATCACCTCTTTGTGCAAGAATCCTTTCTCTTCTTTCACCTTATTCATTTTTCATTTATTTTTATTTTTTTGTTTTTCACATTTTCATTTTTCATTTTTGTGTAACTATTCATAGCACTTATTCATTTTAGAGGTAGAAGAGGGATCCCAACTTACTGAGAGCATAAGAGGTTGTTCCTTCAGAGAAGTAGTTTATATATACCTCTAAAGTGCTTGTTAAGGTTTCCCCCCTCACCTTACTCTACATGAATGAGCTAACAGGGATTAACCCAAAAACAGCCGACTACAGTAGGTGACACTAGTTAGCATGCAAGTGTTATGTTTTCACCAAGGTTCACTTCGAACAATACATATTTTCTTTTCATGTATCTTGGACTGAAGATAACAAGTTCTTAATATAGAGGGAGGATGATAGATAACCAAGTATTTATAACAACACAAGTATTATTGTACTTTACCCAACTTGTTTCAAGAGTCAAACACGTGTCATGTGAAACTAACCTACAAAATTTGTAAACAAGGAAACAACGAACAAAACAAATAAAAAACATAAGTAAATGTGTAAGCAAGGTGACTAAGAAAACAAGAAGGGAAACAAACAAACATGGAAAACAAACCAAAAGCAAACACTACTCCTACTCCTAAGCTAATGGTGCATGGGTCTACTTATGTAAAGTGATACTTCCAATGCAGCCATTGGTGCATTGGTCGAACCATGTTTGTGAACAACAGAGCTATGTGAACCGGCAAACATGAAATATATAATAGTGAAGTCAAACACACTATAAGTTTAAATGTGTCCATAGAAAAGAAATTAGTGAAAGCACATGACATGCACTCCATGGATTTGCCATGGTGCTTTGCTACACTATGTGCAGATGTTAAGCATACACATTCTCCTGACTGTGGCATGCAAGAAAACATGAGAAAGGTAGACCACTTACATTGCGCAAGTGTGCTTGCTATGTAAGATTCATCCAATGCATGAGTGATGGGATCATGTAGTCTGAGTGGATGAAGCAAAATCTGAGTGTTAGATTGATCTTCAATGCATACAGATGAGTAATGAGGAGCACTAGGTGTTTCAAAAATTTCCTGATTGGAAGTGAAAAGAACCTCAGGACAGAAAGGACCTGACATAACCATCAGCTCGGGCTGAAGTGCCTCGACATTTTGCATGGTTTCGACTTCATCGACAGATATATCATCGTAAACCAGTGTCTTAGATAGATTAACAACAATTAAATAAACATCTTGATCAGATCAAGAAGTAGAGAGACCATGACAACGAAGATCAGAAAATTCAGGATGTTTGTCGGCATCCTCATGACTTGATGACTTGTGTAGAGGGGTAGATGAGAAGCAAGTATGTTCACCCTCTATGTTTTCAGTAATGAAAGATAATAGATTGGATGGATTTTCAAAGGAAGATGTGTCCTCTCTGCATTGTAATGATAGATTGACATCCTACGTGTTTTGTCATTGATCGGAAGTAGAAACATTTGTAAATGAGTTTTCACAGGGGCAATCAGCAGTGGCAAAATCACAAGGGATGTCAAGATAGAGTAGGTGAGGCATGGATGGAAGGGAGTCATCCTTCACTGCAAGTTATTCTTTAGATTCCCACAGACACTCATCATGAATGATGGCATAATTTCGCTGCACAAACCCAACTCCATCGACATCTTGATCCTTGTTCACTACAAGTGTGGAGTTCGGAATGGAAGAGCACAAGACAATACAATATAGAGGATCAACAAAATGCAGGGACGAAGGTTGAGGGAACAAATCCATGTGACAACCAGCAGGCTTGCAAGCCAAATATATGAAGATATCAAGAGCAGGTGGGGTGGGAGGATGGGACAATTCAAAAAATGTGTGTTCGTGTTCTCCCACATCACCTTGTTGTGGTGGAGCTATTTGATGAGGTGAAGGTGGATAGTCACTTGTGACAACAACTGTGCCTGCTTGTGATTGCGTAGCTCAATTACCGAAGTGTGCTAATTAGGGTTCAAATGATTTAAAGAATTTTGGATTTTCAGATATGTAAAGAAGATACTCAAATCTTCCATCGACAAATTCCCAATCAATTCATCTGCAAGAAATAGGTATGCAAGATTACAAAAGTGTGTGTGAAACTTTTCAACAGATTCATTCGGTTCTTTTCGTAATTCCAAAATTACTTTGTTGAGTTCTTTACAGTTAAAGTGATTGAAAGCACAATCTATCTCTGTGACCGGATGAGAAAGAGAATGAATATATTTTTTGGGAAGTTTGACACGCCAAATCATGGGGTGCCATCGAAGCGTGTAAACGAAAAGTGCATAGGTCATGTATTCTTCAAAGATTCCATGTCTTTTGCATGACCCTACAATGCCAACCATGTGCCTAACCAAGCCTACGTAGTCTCCACCATCGTATGTTTTATGTGACAAGTTATCCTAGGGCACTTTCGAGATTTCGAAGTCATTTCCATAAGAAATACACTTTGGAAAACAAACTCTATAGTTGGTCGTGATAGATATGAAAATATTCAAAACAGATTGTGAGGACTCATCCTATCATTTGGCCCTCCTTCTAGTGCCAAAATGTTGACAATGTTGGACCCGACAAGATGTCAGGGGATCTCCCTAGTAAGAAGTCACAACTAGTGTTACAAATCCATTTGGGCACATCAATCCCATCATCTAGGTCAGTTTTTAGGGCTCATCAAACCCTAATTTAAGTTGATACATGCCCTAAACAAGTCACCCTTTTGAATACCACTTCCCAGACAGTTTCATGACTTGAAGACATCATGAAATGACCTCTAGAGGGACCAGTGTAGGTAGGCCTATGTAAGGGTGTGTTGCAGAGCAGTTGAGTCCATGCCAAGGTGCTCTGCAGAGCACTTAGGCCTTCATTCACCTGCGCTGGGCAAGATTGAGCGAAATTCCCATAGTGTTTGGGGAATATTCTTATCTTTTGGAGTCATCTAGAAGGTTCCCTCACTTATTAACTCCTATGAGCTCGAAAATGGATGAGGAATGAGTTTAGATGCATCCTATCCTCTCATCCCTTCCTCCATGGAACTAATTCTAAGTATGGAAGGCCATTGAATACCCCCCATTCATGACATAACCTCCTTCATCCTCCTATAAATTGAACACTCATCTAAGTGATTAGGGGGCTAGACTATGTTGAATTGTAAGGATATAATGTTGCTATGAGAAATGGCTTTGAGACAAGTATTGTTATGCTACAAGCTTGTCATGCTTTTGATGTAATGTGGATGGGATCCAAGCTAGAGGAATGGCTTTGAATTAGACATGATGGTTATAATTCCTTCTTCTATTCAATAAAGTATTTGACACTTTTTCCCATATGTTTTTATTGTTATATGATGCTTATATGTGTGAAATGTATTTGATTCCATTTACTTGTATTCAAAAGATCTTTTTCTTTGATCGGTTCTTTTTCTTCTGTTGGTGTTTACAGGTACTTCTCAAGTGCGTTAAGTATGGGAATGAGCGACAGGATCAATACAAAGGAGACAAGAGGAAATTGGAACTACAAGTAGGTCTTCTCATTTTCTTTGTCTTATCTATTGCTTATAGGAAAAGGATAAAGTGCTTTAAACTATTGTTCTAGATATGGCTACTTATCTAGGGAATTAGTATTTATCTGTAGATACCAAATTCTCCAAAACAAATTGGGGACTCCACTGGGGAAGATCATCCTTCCTAGTAGCTTATCCACCTTCTAGGACACTCTTGCATACCCTACTTGTGTTCATTAATTGTATTTCAGCTCTTTTGCATTAAATTTTTGGTCAAAACTGTGTCAAATTGCCTTTTGAAATGGCTCATTGTCACTAGCGCAAACTTGTGAGGACATAATGTGCTGCAGAGCACCCTTCGGTTAAGGAAAGTTCTTTGAAGCACACTATCTCCCATTCAGGGATGCGCTGATCCTCCTAGGGTCAGTTTACCACCATTGGAATGTGGTTTTGCCAACTTTTCTCTGTTTGTTTGCTTGCTGATTGATCAATGAATATCATGTCTCAGAAAACAAGTTTCTATCTCCTTTGCTAGCCCTACTTTGAGTTGGTTGATTAATGTTTCTTAAATTTCTTCTTTGTCATTATCAATCCATTGTAAAAGTTAGATTATAGTCAATTGATCTTTGCTCGAAAGAAAGTGTTGTAAAAGTCTTCTTTTCCTTTGAAACAGAACTATCGTAAAGTCTTCATTCTTGTTAAAGATTGATTGATTGTATGTGCATTAGTTTCCTTTTTTCTTACATTCACATTAAGGAAATCGAAAAGAAATACATGCATGTTGCATTAAATTTTTTTGTGTGTGCTCATAGGAATAGTTTAGGGAAATTGCATTAGATTGTGCTCTTTTCTCTTTGATAAAAAAAAATCTGATTGCTCTATACCTAGTAGCTAAGATTTTCATTCCTAGGAATTTCATAATACATCACGTGGTGAACATGAAAGGAAAATTCCTACTCAAGATCAACTTAAAATTAACATCAATTTAGCTAATGGAGTATTGCCATTAACGAAAAAAATTTAGTGGTTCTAGGCTAAAGGCATGTTCCGGTGTCGTAAAACAAAGAAACTATCGCTAAATTGTCCGCAATACATCTAGATCAGTGTTTAATGGCTCATCAAACCCTAATTTCAGTTGCTACATGCCCTAAACAAGTCACCCTTTTGAATGCCTCCTTCCTAGACAGTTTCATGACTTGAAGACATCCTAAAATGAAATTGGCGTTTGATGAGCCCTAAAACACTAATGTGGATGATGGGAGTGATGTGCCCAAATGGATCTATAATAGCTGCCCCCCTAAAGCATGAAGTCGAAAAATGCAAATGTCGAATGAAATGCTTTACGATGTGATGAGGAGGTTTTGAAGTAGAAGGTGACCTGCATCAATTACAATACATATATAATGATATTTTGGTTTTTACATGAATTGTTAAGGGAAGGTATACCCATGCTCAGTATATAAAATTTCATTACATGTACATAGACAGTCATCTATAGATATAGAGCCATGAACGGAATGACCATTAATGTAAATCCATTGTACATATGATTTAGTACTCCTAAAATCGCAACCTGGGTGGATGAAACTAGATCTAGGGTCTTCTATCTCGTTCGATCATTCGCTCAAGTACGAGTCTAACCATGTGAATATGTGATCTAAAGTTGAACATGGGAAGACACCATTTGATTACCAGCCAATGATGTAATTTGTTAACAAAAGCGAGACAAATCACCGATAATGATAATGATCCTCAAGGTACTGCAGTACATTCTGCATGGTGTGAATGGATGATTTGATGTCTAACACCATACAAAGTCTTTCGGTCAAAGATCATTGACATTAACCTATCGTTGGAAGCGAGAAACTTTCCATTGATGTATGCAAGCCTCAAGGTACTGGAAGGGTGTTTCTAAGTCAACTTCTTGGATAATGTGCTGATGTCGACAATAAGCGAATCATCGCAGGAGGGCCTTGATGCATCCCATGTCAATGACACGAAACGAGTGTAATGATTTTGGAGATGGAATTTGATTGATGACACAAGGTTTAGGAGTGGCGGTCATGAAAATGAAGGTTTATGGTATATGGATGAATTTTGACTAAATGACTTCTCTTGAACATGTCGGTGACATTGAAATGAATTGGTAGCATTGACCCAAAACAAAGTGATGGATGGTATGATAGACCAATGGTATTATAACCATCAGGCTAATAACCCAACCCAAATAGTCATGCTGATGGAGTGAAAGTGTCATGTTTAAGAGCGACCTACTACCATAAAGTGGTTTTCCTTTTTTTCCATTTTCCCTAGTCATTGCTGACCAGTACCTCTTTATTTCTATCAAGCTTGAGGAGGATAACATATGCTTGTTGTATAATTCCAACCTTCGGGTGAATCCATCGCTATGTGATGTGTTAGCGAGTCTATCGAAGGTGAAACTTGGTCTTTTCTAGATGGACAATTTTTTTGCTATTTGATGTTTTAACGAGTTTAACGAGAAAGATAACTTGGTCATTTTCAAGTTTAGAGAGTTCCAAAAGGGACAAAAAGAAAACTCCACAAGTTCTTTTTCATAGATTTGTCTCTCAAGCTCGAAAAAGCATAAAACAATATGAGAGAGAACCTATTGACCATGTTCAGTCAATGTATTCCTTTTTCATAAATGATCTATCTCAACTCGAAAAGGGGTTAAACTTATACTGAGTAAATGTTGTTTCCAATCCATTAACGAGCTGAAAAGGACAAGTGCTCGATAATCTTTTCATGTTTAGAGAGTTTGAAAAGAGCTTAAATAGGACTCCAAGGGTGTTCCTTTTTCGTTATTTGATAGAGCTCGAAAAAGAGGTAAAAGTACGCTCTGTGGTCAAAGGTACAATTTACATCGAGCATGTCGAATTCTGTAAATTAGTTATAAAACTTGCTCAAAACACCACCAAATGGATTAAAAATACCTATTTCATAGATAAAAATAGGCAAATACTAATGTTCACTTGATTAATGAACATGAAATAAAAATAAAACAAGTTTTTACCATGACATTTTTACCATTTGGATCTTACCATTCAGCTTTGTGCTTTGTGCTAGTTTTTTACGTCGAACTCATCAGCTGATTGCGAGAGATTCTGTGGACCATTTCTCATGCCATCCAGACTAGCTAGGAGATCTACCCCCCTCTTTCCTTTTAGGTCATTCCTTTGTCACTTCATACATGTTTTAGGGTATTTTGGGGCCTCTAGGGTTTGATTTTCTCACCTTGGGATCACCATAGGATTTCACATCGAAAACTATGTTTAAAAGCACCCTAATAGAAGGTTGTATGCTCTACAACATATTGTCTCTGTGCATGGGCTGCATTGGTTGAGTTTCCCCAATTTGTTTTAACTGTTTGCTCCAAAATTTGACATGTTTTTGGCATGGAAAGGATCCTAAATAAGCTTATGATTGGATATCAGGCTTTCATCGAATCAGAATGTTTATTACATGGCATGAAAGAGAGCATGAAGAACAAGACATGGTTGCCTCAAACAATCCAAGTACAGTTGAGGCCCTAAAAAACTGTGGGTTGCTCAAATACTCCAAGTTGTTCGGAATGAGGAAAAAAACATAACTATTGCAGTTCCTTGTTTATGCATGGGATCCAATAGATCAGACTTTTCACATAAGCGACAAGATGGTCCCTATTACCATTGATGATATTTACTTTCTTACCAGACTGTGGAGGCGAGGTGCCCCTATCTCATTTTCTGGATTTTCCCGTGGAGGTGCGTCAGTGAGAGATTATATTCGACAGTTTTGTCAGCCAGGTACACAGCCTAGCAAGGATGGGAAAATAAATATCAAGGATATAGGTGATTTTCCTTTGAGAACGATCCTCTTCACAATCACAAAGTTGGCTATTAGTGTGACACTACATCTGGTGAACAAATCATATATGTAATATGCACTTGAGTGTCTAGAGCTAAAAGTATTCAACTGGTGTGAGGCTATGCTTTCTTCACTGAAAGAACAACTGACCAAGGTAAAAAGTGGTAAGATGAAGAATTTTTTCTATGGTTCAACCTTAATCGCTTTTACCTTAGAGAGAATCCCATTGATGTAACCACAACATGTATCACTGGGTGTAACTGCACATAGAGATCCACGTGTGCAACGGTTAGTCAAATTGATGGCTCGACATGTGGGTCAGTCAACAATCATTTTTTCCACTGCATTCTTCATTTGGCTTGATCAACAACACTTTGACCAAAGTCTTTTTGATTTTTCAAGTTTCTACATGTTTTTGTGTTTTTAATGTTTCCAAGACTAAACTAAAATCATTCCCATGCATGCAGATGTGGGTAATGTTTGACCTATGGGGCACCAACATGGTGCAGGTGGGCCAGCACAGAGAAACATTGGAAGGGAAAATCTCCAGGACTTGGATTTGGTCGAGACCTTGGCAGAGTTATAGGATCACATAGAGGGATTAACCCTTGGTATTCCAGATGTCCGAATTGAGGAGTTACCTATGAGGTTGTAGTGACACACTATTGATGTTCCTAGCCACTAGATGAGGCTTTTGTGCATGATAACACAAGGTGTGAACTATTATCGTGAGCACCACTAGGTCTACATAGGATTTTTTTTGCATGCATTTTGAGTTTTTGGGTCAAAAGACCAAACATGTCTTGGACACAAATTTTAAAAAAACTTTTAAAACACCTATCTATTTTACTTTCAAAGAATTCTATGGTTATGTGCAATCCTATTCAACTGATGACGTGAAAATAAAATATTACTTTTAGATGTGTCGCAAATGTCTATTTAACACATAATTCACTAGAGAATCAGCTAATGTGTTAAAGTTTCTAGAAATATGTTGATATTGAATGTATTCAAAAGTCCTTGCCAAAATATGAACTCTAATAAACATATGAAGAATTGTTGGGTTTCAGATGGTATACACACTTGTAAGTTGTAGTACAATGAGCTGTGAGTCCAACCTAACAATGATTTGGCAAATGCTAAGTGAAATGGCATTAGAGAGAAGTTTGATCAATGTGCTATAATCATTGATGTTGTTCATCGATCGACTGATACAAATCCCTTGAAAACTCACTAACTTGCCACTTGGAGTGAAAATATCCCATGCTGTAGAAGATAGGTTCTATGTACTATAACTAGCACCATTGGCATAATCAACAAATGGTTCCAAAGATTATGGCATCTGCAACAAACACAAAGTGGATTACTAATTAGATAAAAAAACTCTAAAATACACACACTAACACACACACATGCAATGAAATCATATATACAATGAGTTTTACTACACTCAATTAAGCATAGTAACATTTGAGGTACAACCCATTTTGGGGTTGTGACAATGGAATCCCATCATAATCTACTAAGTCATAGGCACCTTTTTCCAAAACACGCTTGACAATATAAGGACTTGTCCACATTGGTTCAAATTTCCCTGCTCCAAGTTTATCAGCTTCCTGATCATAAAGCAAGACCAGGTCTCCTTTTGAGAAGATACAAGGCCTGACATTTCTATCATATTTTTCCTTGATTCATTTCTTATGCGCTTCGTTAGCTAATTTGGTATCATGACGGGTTTCATCCAGATGGATAAGTTCCAAGAAACGTGCTTCTTCTTCAGAAGTGTTGGGTAACAGGTCAATCGCGAGTTTGACAGATGAAATTTCACATTGTATCGATAATATTGCTTCTAAACCATATACCAATAGAAAGGGTGTGAATCCAGCTGCATTTCTCATTGAGGTTTGACATGCCCACAAGGCAGAGTACAAGATTAAATGCCACTTTCCTTTATCAGCCCCTATCATTCTTTGCAACATTCGCTTAAGGACTTTGTTGATGGCCTCATCTTGTCCATTCACTTGCAGATAATAAGGGGTAGAACTATCATGTGACAGTCCTAACTTAGAAGTCAACTCAGCGATCATGTGATTATGAAAATGAGACCCATGATCTGTAACTATGGCTTGTGGTACGTTTCGTCACTGTTGTTTAATGTTAGCATCACCTCGGTGCATTTGGTAAAATAGTCAATAGTGACTATAATATACCCATGCCCCCCAGCCGAGGTGGGGTTACATGTCATGAAGTGAATGCCCCATTTGGCAAATGGTCCAACAGCGATGACTGGATGCAATGGTGCAGGTGGTAATTTAGTTTTGCGGTCATAGATCTAGCATGCGTGACAACTTCTAATGGTAATAATATAATATTTGACTATAGGTGGCCAAAAGTAACTGGCACAGAGAATTCTCTGTGCAGTAGCATATCCAGATAAGTATCCACCACAAGCACCTGAATGGAAATCATTCAATGCTTTCTCAGCTTCCTCATGTGTAAGGCACCTCCATAAAATCATATTGATACCACGACGGTAAAAAGTGTCGCCAATGATTATATAATCCTTGGCTTGGTATCAGATACATCGCTGTTGCGAGTGAGAGGTATCAGACCGAATAGTTTGGTTCTAGAGATAGATCATTATATCTCCATACCATGGGTTAGATGACGATATCAGAAACAGAGACTCATCCAAAATCGATGGTTCAGATGTTGAATTAATGGAGGTCAAGGGAAGGTCAAAAAGTAGTGCGGTGAAAACAAGAGATTTCTTTGATTTGGAATTGATGAATTCTAGATCAAATTCCTGGAAAATGACTATCCATTTTGAGTATTTCCCCCCCAAAAATTGACGTGACGAAATATATGTCATAGGGTTGCAATCTGAAATGACAATGGTCTTCCGGAGAAGGATGTAGTGGTGAAATCTCTAAACGGCTTGCATAGCTGCCAAAGCTAGTTTCTCTACATAAGAGTACTCACATTCTGTATCATTGAGATTGCGACTCAAATAATAAATTGGATGTTCAATCCCATTTTCCTCTTGGACTAAAACCATGCCAATGGTTGTATCTGCAGCGGTGGGATACAGGTAATAGTCATTTTGATAATTCGGAGAGTACATTAATGATGGTCTAATCATGGTATCTTTAAGAGCATCAAAGGAAGCTTGTGCAACCTGATCCCAATGGAAGGGTATTCCCTTTTCGAAAGACGTGTAAAATCTTTATCCATTTTAGTGTAATTGGGAATGAACCTCCTCAGAAAGTTAGCCTTCCCTTGGAGTCTCTGTAATTGTAAAATATTTGAAGGTGGAGGCAAGTCAAGAATTGCCTGAAACTTTAATGGATTGAGTCGAATTCCATCTCTAGACACTACAAATCCAAGGAATCGACCAGACCCAACACAAAACACACATTTGTGTGTATTGAGTTGTATCTTGTAATGTCAGCACCGTAAAAATATTGCTCTCAAATGTTGCGGGTGATCAGTCCGCTTTCGTGAAGGAGTAGGTAAATTGTTAAGGTAAGGTTGAAAAATGTGCTTGATGTCATGGAAGGCATAGTTCATTGGCCTCTGAATTGTAGCCCCTGCATTCTTCAAACCGAAAGGAAGTTTCCTATACGCAAATGTGCCCCATGGACAAATAAAAGATATTGTTGGGTTGTGTTATATTCTTTCCACATAGTTAACAGGGGGTTTGAGGGGTACCCGTAACCCCACTTTATGGGGTCTGGGGTAGCGCCCAGGAAAATTTTGGTTTTGGACCCTATGTTAGGTTGGGCGGACCCACCTATGGTTTTGTGCATGATTTTCGCACATGTTTTTTGGACGCGATGGTTTTTCGGTCCAT
>APFE030123144.1:170640-216037 GCA_000404065.3 Pinus taeda | reverse complement strand
TCAAGGTCGGTAATACGAGGAGATAATGAATTGTCGAATCACTACATATCGTGACCGTCGGATTGTAAGTTACAAATGTACATAGTAAAGAAACACACTTTACCTAACTCTATACTAGACCAAGTTATACTTAACTATTTCTATGTGTCGAAATATCCTAACACTGGTGTGGTCAGTATTCTCCATATTCACCCAATCTCTGAACTGTGAGTAATTGGTGGTCTAAAGCCTTGTAGTCTGGGGGTGTTCACGCATGCCTAGAGTTCAGCATAGCAGAAGTGGTTATCTGGCTTGAATAAGCATCATTCCTTCCATTCATCCATTTCCAACATTAAGTTGAGTTTGTAATGTTCCCGAGCATCTCCGAGCTACAATCTAGGAGAGTTTCTTGGGGTGATAACAAGGACCTTTCTACACAACAATAAGAGATCCTAAGATGCTGCCTAAATTCCCTATGGAGATGCCCTTAAGGCCTAACGCAGTTGTGAAGGAGGACAACCCTAATGCAGTTAAAGAGAGGACTACACGCTGGTCTAAAAGAGACCTCACAACAGTTATGCATACGCCCTAGTCACAGTCCGAATGTACTCTAAATGCTGGCCGCATTTGAAGAGGATTCATATAAGCTGGAAAGAGGACAACCATATGATGCCTAATCTGACCATTGTTTTGGACAGTGTCCAGATTCAAGTATATGAAGTGAAGTAGAGTCTTGAAATATGTGTGCTCAGCAAGGCGTGATTGGACAACATAAGATTAGGACTGTTGGCATAAAAGCATAGTGCACAATGATGTAAATGGTGGAGCATAGTGCACAGTGATGGAGTGGTGGAGCATAGTGCACAGTGATGGAATGGTGCAGCATAGTGCACAGTAGTGATGGAGTGGTGCAGCTCGGTGATGGGAGTAGCACAATGATGAGAGCAGCTCTGTGATGGATGCAACAACATGAATGGGTGCAACAACATACTGTGATGGTGCAGCACATTGATGATGCACAGTGTGATGGTGCAACATGGTGCAACACATTGATGATGCACAATGATGATGGGTGCAGCATGGTGCAGCACAGTGATAGGTTCAGCATGGTGATGGAATCACCTGAGTTCAGATCTGCTACCTCATGTGTCATCTTCTTAGAGAAGATCCCTTCTCTTATTTTGTCAAGTGAAAATGTTGACTTCTGATGTGTATGTACTATCTCTCTCTCTCTCCACTAAACTATTGAAGAACATAAGAAGAATTGATCAAGGGTTTCCCCACATTGGGGTTTGTTCCTGGCTAGCGCCACATCTTGTTTCCTCTTGTCTTGGCTCATTTCTGTGATTTATGTTTATGCTCTTTTTGCATTTTACTATCATGCTAAATGTGATTGCTAATCTGGAACTGATATTGAGCTAATAGGGAAAATTGAAGTAAATTTGCTCTTAGCATAGAACATACCTAAAATTAACACCGTGGCTCCTCAAAGGAGCAAAGATACCTGTCAACCTCAGAGGGAGATTGGATGTGGACATTTAGACGATGAGACTAGGAGAGACCTCCAGGAGGAGGAAGTTGTGCTTCACGTGCCAGGAGCCTTGGGCACTAGGGTGTGAAAATTCCTAAATATAAATCCTATTGCAGCGATTAATATTATTTCTTCTACTTCTTCTCTCAGAAATAAGTTATTCACAGTGTTCTTACAACAAATATCGAAGTATATTCTACTGCAGCCTTCACGATTAAAATATTGCAGAAAGTAAATGTAAGGAAAAATACTAGCACAAATACAATCACATTAACATAGTTATTTTTGGACAATTGTCCCCGAAAAAACCCAATGTAGGAAAACTGGTGTAGCAGATGAGGGTTTTATTATTTTTCAGCAAAATTCTCATGTACAAATTACAACCAGCAAAACAAGAATGAGAAATTTTACAGATGCTTCCTGACAAATTTCTGACCCAGGTGAGGTACTTCCTCTTCCCCAGAATCCTCCTGTGTCCTTCTGCGTCAAACTTCTCAAACTGGCCCAGCATCAAGTTGCCCACGTAGGCTCTCTGTCAATCTGCCTTTGCACTGCCTCTTTCTGCGTCACTCTGTTCCTACTTTGCGTCTTGCTGCGTAGCACTCTCCGAAGATGCTGATGCCCTCTCTTCCTTTCTCACCTCCAATTCTCCCTTTGATTCAATTTTCTCTTGTCGAACTTCGACCATTGAGAAAATCGATCTTACTCAAGTAATTGAGTATCTGCTTTAGGTGCATTTTCCAAGTGCCCATTAAGCCTCCTCTTATAATCCTCTCAGTGATCAATCAACGACCCAGATTAGATTCTAATCAATGCATAGGATCATTTGACTTGATCTCCACCTTTTTCTAGAAGTTTCACCCAGAGTTTAGATTAATACCCATTAATTATTTTTATTTCCTAAGTTTAGGCTTAGGGTTCCATTAAAAATAATTAATTATTTTTATAAAGTGTCTTCAGGTGGAATTTCCCAAAATGATTTCTGGGTATTGGAGAATGCATGTGTCTAAATCTTCTTGCAAATTTTGAGGTCTAAAGCATATCCGATGCTATCCCAAATCAACACTCCCTCTTAGCGAGGAATGTGCTCTAGCAATATATGTTGTTGTTGTTGGAAATAACACTGAGAGGGGGGCGGGGAGAATAAGTATTAGTCAAATCAATAACTTTTTCTTTTCATACTCAAATTTATATATGCTACTTCAATGAAGGTAACTCGCGTGTACACACAACTGTCTTTAAAGCAACCAGCGTATATCCAGCAAACTTATGATTCAGTCAATTCATCATATGTTGATATTTAATCATTGCATCAGTGCTTCATTAACCATATAAACAGTAACCATGTGCAGGAATAACATAATAAACCATCACACATAAGTATCACGCA
Organism: Pinus taeda; assembly: GCA_000404065.3. Classification (NCBI taxonomy): domain Eukaryota; kingdom Viridiplantae; phylum Streptophyta; class Pinopsida; order Pinales; family Pinaceae; genus Pinus; species Pinus taeda. The sequence goes on along the minus strand of APFE030123144.1, from coordinate 213,137 downwards.
CAGACACCAAGATTTAAGGTGGAAACTCAATGTGGGACAAAAACCAACTGTTGTTGTCTTATTTAAATATAAGAAAAACCTGTTTACAATCTTGTACTGGTGCAAACTCATACCAATACGCAGGCACCCACCTGCAGAAGGCTACAACCTTCTCTTTCTCCAACTTATATTGGAAGGGAGCTACAACCCCCTAGCTCTTGTACTAGCCGATCCATTTACTAGTACGTAGGCGTCAGCCTACAGAAGGCTCCAACCTTCACTCGTTTTTGAGTTGCTACTAGAAGGGAGCTCCAACCCCTTGACTCTTGTACTAGCCGATCCATTTACTAGTATGTAGGCGTCAACCTACAGAAGGCTCCAACCTTCACTCTGTTGACCGCTGCATGTCAACTACCCATAGCAGTACACCCCCTTTTTTCGCAAAAAAGGGGCAGCGCTTGATCGAGATGTTCGTGCCATTCAGCAGTCATCGTCATTCTCCTAATCTTATTAAAGTTGTAAATCCAGTCTGCATTTTGATGTAAATAATCTTAGCAGAGCTGAGTCATGTATGTAAATTGCCTAGGTGGACCTAATTTTCTAGTGATAACCTTCATTCCGGAAGGTTTTTCGTCTCACCTATCCATGATCGGCAGAGTTTTCCTTCAACCTAACCCCAAAGCGGGAATGAATCTTATCATTAGAGTCTTAGGAGAATCCTAGTGTGTTAATCTGCTAGATTATGTTTGGTCGCAGAACTGGGTGGTCTATGAGGGTCTGTCGAAGGGCTTTTCCCCCTTGGAGATGTAAAATTTGTAAAAGTCATGATGTAAAGAGTCTTGAGGGTTGAAAATGTTAATCCCTTCATGCATCTTAAGTCCTAGGTCCTAGGGAAATTTTTCCAAAGGCTATGTTTGATGATCCATAAAAAATAAAAGGTAAAAAATATAAAAAAATAAAAAATAAAAAATAAATCAAACATAAATAAAAATAATAAATTTAAAAAAATAATAATTTTTTTTTTAATATAAAATAATAATAGTTTGAATTTTTTAATTCGACGGATGAGATTAAGAGATGTCTTGATCCTCATCGACGGTCGATATCATTTTGACATGGATCACTCAAACTAGCCGTTGGGATTTTTTTCCTTTAAGTAGGGTGCTAGGGGTCATTTGAGGGTATCATTGGATCTAAGTCTTGTGCTGAAGAAGCTCTCGTGTAGTCTTTTTTTCTGGTGCTAATAAAGAAGACTTTGGGGTCAAAAGCTTGCTGGTGTTACTCTCTTAATGTGCTGTGAGCAAATTTTACTTCTGCATATTTTACATTTTCAGCCGTTAATGTCAGCTTAATGAAGAGTATTGTTGAGCATAGGTATCTTGTTCACATGCTAGGGTTTTAGTAGTATTAGGGTTTCTGATGTAATGGCAGGTATCTCCATTGTGTTTGAGATCTAGTGCTGCTTTTTCTCTCTTATTTGACGGTTGAAGTGAGCTGTGCAGGAAACCCTTGAAGATCAGTGGGTGTTAGGGGAAGTTCTAGGCTGAACCAGCCAACTCCCATAAGCATCTTTTGCAGAGCCCAGCTAGTTTTGACCCTGGGTTAATCATTTAGTCTTTTTTCTGAACTGCATGAGAGATCTTTCTAACGCATCTCATTAGTTATCCGAAATTTCTTAAAATTTTTCAGTAATCACTGACATATCTGGCTTTATAGAGCTGAAATTTTAAGTTTTGTTTTTTTTTTTTGGGATTGATCTACAGGGTTTCATTTCAAGTTTTTTTTTGCATTTTATTTCTGGGTCTTCTGTTTGTGAAATTTGCACGCTGAGGGGTTCTCAAAATCCTTAAAAGAAATTTCAAAGAGCTGTCTGCTGCTCATAAAGGAAAATCGTTTGCCTGTTGTCCAGTGTGGGGTTTCAACTGCTGTCATCGAGCTTCATACCCAGCTCGCTAAATTGCAAAAGTGCATGAAACCAAGTCGATTTTGTTGATGTATATGAGCGTGGGCATCAAAACGATTTTAAAGAAAACCCTCTGATATGTAAACGAGCTTCCTTCAGAGCTGTTGACAATTTTCGTTTTCAATAACCTATCTCTGCGTCATTATTTTCTGCTGTCGTCCTACGCAAACCCATTGAGAACGCTTTTGAGCCCGCTGTCACGACTGCAAAAGCTTCACGCCAATCTCAGCGTAGGGTTTCTTGTTGGTTCCGCGCAGGCATCGATTCAGTCGTGCTCCTTCCATCGTCTACAGCAGCAAAACGAAGTTGTGCTCCTCCCGCCGTCTATAGCAGCGAAACGAGAAAACGACCCTCCGACATATGGTGAATACGCAAACTCAAGTTTGGTCATGCGTGTTTAAAACCATTTCCATTCACGTGCATTCGATTTTGGTTAGCGTAGGCCTGGTTCAATTTTGAATTCGTTTTCGTTTGGAATAATTACGTATCAGTATATGCATCGATTTTTTTTTCAGCGTGGGCATAGTTAAGTTTGAAATCGATTTATTTGGTCACGTAGTGTTAACAGGTATGCATATATTCTGATACATCTAGGTTTAGTTTCGTTAGTTTAGTTTTGTTGTATTTTAGTTTTGTTTTAAAATGTTAGCATTTAGCATTATTTTATTTTATTTTAAAAAATTAAAAAAAAGTCACAAAAAAAAAAGCTCTTAGGGTTTTAGATCTGAGTTTTGATTTAGATTTTATTTATTAAGAGTTAAGTTAGATTTTAAATTTTACTTTTTTGGTTTTGTATAGATTTAAAATAGTTTTTTTTAGTTTAAATTTTATTTTTAAAATATAATAAAAAATAAAAAAAAAATCATAAGTTTTTTCCTTTTTTTATGAAGAGAATAGATTAAAATTTTTCATTTAGCTTTAATTTTTAAATTTTGTCGGAAAAGCATAAAAAGCAACGCGGAAATATTTTTTCTTAAGCCCTGGAAAGTTTATCATGGTCTATATTTTTTTTTGCTGAGGCTACAATGTTGATATGAGATTAATGTTCATCTTTATGAGATTTGGCATGCTTATCTGGTAAATGTGCAAATTTACATGGTCACATCTTTCAGAGTTTATTTCCTTTTAAATTGCCAGAGTATTGTTAAAAGCATTGTAAATTTACTGATATCTTGCATTTTTCAAAGTTATTTGATGTTAAATGATTGTTGTGCACAGTCCACATTTCTGAAACATCTGTTAAGTGATCGTTTTGACACCAAACCCATAAGGCACTGGTCCATCAAATTAAATAAATCTATTTAGTGCTTTTCTCTTTCGTGTCTCCCAAACCAACTGGTTCGCAGTTGGTCATCCTTTCCTTTCAGGGTCTGCGCCCCTTAGCCGTGGGAGATAGGCTTAAACGGAGAGATCGGGGATCAGAGTGACAGCCCCCGGTCTGAGCGTTGTCGTGACAATCTGTGCGACAACAGGTCCCTTATACGAGGTCCAAGCAATCCAAAGGGTCATAATGGCATTTGTAAGGTGAACATTGAGGTCCATGGGTTTCCACCATAGCAGAGAGAAGATTGGCACTTCATGGGATCCTTTAGTTCCACTTATTCCTTGCTCATGTTCCACCTATTGGACGATGATGATGCACCTAGACCACCTTTCCTAGTTGGCTCCACTCTTGCACCACACACATGGAAACTGATCCAGCGACCCGATGAGGATGTGTCTCCCGGTGGGAGACAATGGGAGGGATTGCATCATTCTTCCAGCCCTTACATATGGGATACATGCTTGTTCAATCTATTTGGAGACCCATGAAGATGTTTTGTGCCCCCTTAGCCACTTAAGGGGCACCACAGGCCATTTGCTTGGATATCAAGGGGCCAACCCCTTTATCACTATGTTCGGAGCTCATTCATTCATCTTGGCACACATTGGACTCCTCAATGTCCCTTCAACCTATTGTATCTATTATTTTTCCCTCTTTGGAGGCTTATTTTTGTATTATGGAGCTATCATGTGAGCTTGTCACCAAGCAATGCCATTTTTGCTCATTATTTTATTAATTGGGGCATTATTAGGCCTTGTTAGGCAAATCGAACCCCATAAGGAGGATATATATTGATGTGATGATCATTTCATTTGATCATCACCTGGATTTGGGACTTGTATCTCTTATTGAGAATTTCGCTAGCCTTATTGATGGACGAATTGGAATCTTGATGCATTTCGATGTTTCGAAGAGCTTGTCTTTAATATTGGAGCTTCGATTTTTCTCTACTGATGATTGCAATATTTTTGCTATACTTGTAAGTGTATTTTTCATGGTCTATTTCTCATTTTTATCACTTGTGTAATGTATGAAGAATTTTCACTCATGAAGTCGGTGAAGTTGCCTTAATGAAATGTGAATTTGTTGATCTTGTCTTTGTGAGGACTTTTCATATGTTTCATGCAAAGTATAATGAATAAATGTCCTAGGGGTATATGATTGTTCATAATTATCTTGATAAGTCATCAATTGCAGCATCAAAGAAGTATAAATTTTCCTAGTAACTTAGTTGCTGCCTATAGAGCCATGCAAAGTTGTCGGGGAACTCCTTGATTGGGTATAAGGATATCTAAACATTGAATTCCATTGATTCCATTCTCCCAATAGGCTAGGCATTGGTCTAGTCCTAGGTGATCACCAAAACAAAGATTTTTCTCACCTCCTTTTCTCTTTTCCAAGCCCTAACCCTAGTGGGATTCCTAGGGCATCATGTGAAATTGATTGTAGCCATACAAACTTGGTGATTTTTAGTCTAGAGCTGCGTTGGTGCTGCCTTGAGAGGTCCTCCAATTTTGAAGCTATTCCGACAGTGGAATCTCAAGTTTTTCCAAGCAACTTGTTCATTGCCCACATTAAATGAGAGATGATGTGTTGATTTGGGGTAGCATTGGATGTGCTCTAGCCATGAAAATTGGTGGAAAGGCTAAAGCACATGAGATCTCCAAGAACCAAAAATGGTTTGGGCAGATTCTAACAGGTTTGGGAAATATTAAAATAATTAATATTTTTAATGGAGTTCCTAAGTCTAAACTTAGGAAAAATAAAATATTAATGGGTATTAATATAAAACTGCGTTAGAAGGGTCCAAAAGTCATGGATCAAGCCAAATCTAATCTTAGTCGTTGATTAGAGATTTAATCTCGACCGTTGATGGACCAATGAGAAAAGTATAAGAGGAGGCTTGAGGGTCAATTGGAGAACACACTAAGAGAGATCAAGAATTCGATTTTCTGGGGCAGGGTTTGTTGAAGAAATCGAGTGAGTGATCTAAGTTGCAGCTACAGGGCAGTGAATACATAGCAGAGAGGCAAATTTGGTACCAGAGAGGCAACGCAGAACCCAGTGAGGTTGACGCAGAGGCAACTGGAGGCTACGCAAAGGCATCCAGGAGTTGCGCAGTGCCAGAGAGGCCAGCGTGTGAGATGCAAAGGGTCTAGGGGCTGACGCAGAGGCTCTAGAAGCAGACATAGAGGCTAGCAGAGTTGACGCAGGGCCTAGAGGCAGTGCTAAAGGATTTCGTGGGACAGACTGGGAGCTGGTGAGCCAGATAGGGTGACGCAGTCCCTATCAGAGTGACGTAGAGCAGCAGAAGTTGCAATTGTTGTTGTGGGATCATTCATCTGGTGATTAATCAGCCGAAATATCTGTCTCTGAGGAGAGGTACTACTGCCGAGGGCATTCTCTGTTGGGTGAGCCATTTCTGGCACCCTAGTTGTATTCTGAAAACTGCATAATAATAAAACCCTTTGAATAGCTGCATCGGTTTTCCTGCATTGGTTTTTCTGGGGACATTGGTCCAAAAACAACGGTGTCACTTGTGTGCTTGTTTACTTTCAGTTGATGATCTGTAGATGTTGATATTGTACTTGTATTTATTTTCAGTATTTACATGGTAGATAACTTGTTAAGTAATTGAACAAGTAGGAAGAAATAAATCAAATAGTACAGGAAGAATTTCTAACGGGTTAAACTTAGAAATTCCAACATGGTATCAAAGCGTGGTTGGAGATCACAGGATAACTGAAGGCATCAGCCTAGAAGAGCAGTAGTAACAGAAACAATTGTCCCGAGTGATAGAAGTTGTTCCTAGCAGAAAGCAGCAAGGAAGTGGTGACGCAGAGGGCCTGCATCATCAGTTCGAGCCAGGAGGAGGATCAACGCAGAGGCAAAGAGGAGCAAACCTGACCTATGTAGTGCCCGGTCATCTTTCTCAGTCAGGAAGGATCGACACTATGGCCAGGAGGTGCAAATTTTGCCGATGTCGGGATTACGTAGAGCCTAGAGGCTTAGTCCTTCAAGTTGCTGGGGTATAGAAGGTTGCGAATAATTTGCGGAGAAAAGCTGGTGGGGTACTGTGGTAAAAACAATACTTAACAGGGCAAGACCTAGGAGGAGGGATTTCCAGAAGGGAAATTGGGACTCAGAGGGAGTTGAACCGAGGACTTTCAAGAGGGAAATAGAGAAACGCGGAGGAGTCGGAAGAAGAGCAACATAATGGTCGTGAATGGACTGAGAAATCAAGATAGGTTGGATGGAGCATCCAACTGCATGGTCTGGAAAGCCAGGATCTTGTCCATTCTAGACAAATATTGCATCAAGGACTTCGCCTTGAAAACAATAGTGATCCTAGTTGACCCAACTGAAAATGAGAAGTATGCAATGGACAGGGCGAAGTGCATCATCCTTGATGGGGTCAAGGATCATGTGGTGCCGCATATTGCCAAGAAGGACACAGCAAATGAGATGTGGGATGCCTTGAAGAAATTGTAGCAGCATACTTCTGTGCAGAGGAAGATGTTACTTGAAAATCAGTTGTGGTCATACTAGATGCATAAGGGAGAGCAGATAGATGTCTTCCTCAATGGATTGAAGGAGATCTATGACCATCTAACTTCCATAGGGGTCACGCCGGATCAAGAAATGATGGTGAGGACCGCATTGAACGTAGTCTTAGAGGATTGGGAGGTATTTGTCCAGAGCATACTGGGTAGGTCGAGCCTTCCAGATTAGGAGAAACTATGGGTGGCTCTTAGTCAAGAAGAGATCAGACGGGTGACCAAGGCGGGCAGTAGGGGAAAAGGGGTTAGAATCAAGAAGGAAGAAGAAGAAGATGCGGCTCTTGCATCTGCGGGAAAGTAGGAGAAGAGAAAGAAGAAGGAACTCTCCAAGATCAAGTGCTTCCATTGTGGGGAGCTGGGTCATTTTGCGAACCAGTGTCCTAGGAAGAGGAGCAAAGGAGAGGCTTCTGAGACCAAGGCAGTGCCAGCGAGGGCGGAAAAAGAAGTCGAGGAGGATGACGACTATGCCATGAGTGCTCATGCGCCACTTGAGAGGAAGTGGGGTGACGTCGAGTTGTAGTCAGATGGACTACAGGCAATGAGGGGCAGGATCCTTGACGTACCCAACCTCTTAGATTATACCTTGCTACGAGAGCCCCAAAAAGGAGTAGCAGGACTAGAAGACGTTGGGAGAGACTAATGCGGATGGAGCGACAGAGAGTGCTATAACGCAGGAGTCCCGGGACAACACAGACGCTAGCAGGATGCAACTGTGCGAGAATCACGGGAGTATTGCACCAGTACAGGATGGCACGGAGAGGTGTGCAATAGTGCGAGATGCATGGAGTTGTTGCAGCAATGCAAAGGTCAGTAGAGGGAGCACTTGTCAGCGGCCGAGGGAGCTTCAACATTGGGTGAGTCTCTAGCCTGACAAGGATGTCAGAGGTGGGTGAATCAGTTACTTCCTTCTCAGTAACTGGGTTGCAGTGCAGTAGTTAGCAGTGGTAGTGCTATGGGCAACAGAATGTAGCATGAGGAGAAGGGGATTTTGTGTAGATGCAGTGCTGAGTATATGGACTAGCAGCAGCACGGATGTAGAGGGAGTTGTCGTACGGATGTAGCAGTGGTAGTGGCAAGGCCATGGGCAGCAATACATGGTGCAGCAGTGCAGAGGATGTTAGGCAGGGAGTTCTAGCATCAAAACAGGGAGCGATGCTAGATGACCAGGGTGATACTCAGTGAGGAGTATTACTAGAGCACAGTCCTCACTAAGAGGGAGTGTTGATTTGGGGTAGCATCGGATGTGCTCTAGCCATGAAAATCGGTGGAGAGGCTAAAGTACATGAGATCTCCAAGAACCAGAAATGGTTTGGGCAGATTCAAACCGTTTTGGGAGATATTAAAATAATTAATATTTTTAATGGAGTTCCTAACTCGAAACTTAGGAAAAATAAAATATTAATGGGTATTAATATAAAACTAGGTTAGAAGGGTCCAAAAGTCATGGATCAAGACAAATCTAATCTTAGTCGTTGATTATAGATTTAATCTCGGTCATTGATGAACCAATGAGAAAAGTATAAGAGGAGGCTTGAGGGTCAGTTGGAGAACACACTAAGAGAGATCAAGAATTCAATTTTCTGGGGCAGGGTTCGCTGAGGAAATTGAGTGAGTGATCTAAGTTGCAGCTGAGGGGCGGTGAATACATAGCAGAGAGGCAGAGTTGGTACCAAAGAGGCAGCGCAGAGCCCAGTGAGGTTGACGCAAAGGCAGCTGGAGCCTGGAGGGTACGCATAGGCAGCTAGGAGCTACACAGTGCCAGAGAGGCTAGTGTGTGAGACGTAGAGGGTCTAGGGGTTGACACAGAGGCTCTAGAAGTAGACGCAGAGGCTAGCAAAGCTAACGCAAGGCCTAGAGGCAACGCTGGAGGATTTCATGGAACAGACTGGGAGCTGGTGAGCCAAATATGGTGGCGTAGTCCCTATCAGAGTGACGCAGAGCAGTAGAAGCTACAATTGTTGCTATGGGATCGTTCATCCAGTGATTAATCAGCCAGAATATCTGTCTCTGAGGAGAGGTGCAACTGCCGAGGGCATTCTCTATTGGGTGAGCCATTTTTGGCACCCTAGTTGTATTCTAAAAACTGCATAATAATAAAACCCTCTGAATAGCTGCACTGGTTTTCCCACATTGGGTTTTTCCAGGGACATTGGTCCAAAAACAACGGTGTCAATTGTGTTCTTGTTTACTTTTATTTGATGATCTGCAAATGTTGATATTGTACTTGTATTTATTTTCAATATTTACATGGTAAATAACTTGTTAAGTAATTGAACAAGTAGAAGAAATAAATTAGATAGTACAGGAAGAATTTCTAACGGGTTAAACTTAGAAATTCCAACATGATGCATATGGACCAACAATGCCCCCAACCAGCTTAACATTGTATACAGGGTTTGGCAGTTGAATCCTGAGACTCGGAGGAGGTTTGTCTCATCCTTGAGACATGGGACGGCAAGCACCATATTTCGTGCCCTCATTTGGAGCAGTCTATAGACTTATCCTACACCAGGAGACCCATGAGACCACTACTTGTGCCCCAGAGCCAATTTGGAGAACCACATGATGTTTTACTTGGAGATCAAGTGCCCACCCCCTTGACCATCATTCATGGAGCCCTCTTCTTCATCATGGCACAATGAGGAATCGATTAGGCCCTCCTACACCATTGCTACATCATTTCGTCTTCATTTTGGATGGATTATCTTACACTTTATGAGCTATTTGGTGGGCTTGTCACCCAAGTGATGTTATTTTGCACATTAAAATATTGTTAGGGGCATCTTAGGCTAATTCAAACTCTTAGAGGCTCATATAAATAAAATAGAGCCTCATTTGTATCAAACATCATCATCACACTTGGATATCTCTCTCTTGAAAATTTCACACTTTTTCTTGGATGTCTATTAGAGCTTCTTTGATGCATTTCGATATTTTTGGGAGCTCAAATCTTGTTCTCTCTTGGAGTCGCTATTTTTATCTTGGATTGAATATATCTCTTGTTATCTTGTAAATGTTTTTGTTGAAGATTTTTCATATTATGATGTCTAATGTGTGGAAATTTTGCAACTAGCTAGCCTTATTAGGCATAGTGTTGCCTTTTTGAGGCCTTATTCTTCATCTTTGGGCCCCGCTTTACCATCCTAGCCCTTTTATCCTTGCAATTTCGCCTTCCTTAGCCTTGTTCTCCATTTTCTTGACCTCTTTGGTCCTAAATTGACATGAAACCTTAATTTGAAGTTTCAAGGCTAAATACTTGGTGGTTTTGTAGGCTTAAGGTCTCAAAATTCATCTTTTTTTTAAGCGGCAACTTGATCCCAAGATTTCAACGAATTTCAACTGTGGGAACTTCAAGGCCTTGGGCCTAGGGTTTGATCTCAAACCCTTGTTTTATTTTAGTTTTGTTACAACAGTGAAATCAGTAATATCTAAGCCCTAAAACCACATTTTAATTAGTCAAAATCAATTAGAATTACAAAATCTAAATTTTCATAAGTTTTGGCCACTTGGGCATCTCTAATGTGACCTAGATCTAACTTTTTAGCTCGCTGGAATTTACTGGATAACTGTGAAATCAAGTCCAAAATATTTCTGAAGCATATTCTTAATAAAAACAAAAATAAAATTGAATTTATAGTTTTCAGTTTTCAGTTTTCAGTAAAAACTTACTATTTTTAGAAATTTTGGGCATCATCTTCAGTATTTTTAGTTTTCTAACCTGTCACTAATTTATCGTTGTAATAAATTTATCAATTCTGAAATTTCTAAATCACACTTCCTAAAAGCCCTAAAAATTGAAAATTTTGAGTTTTAGTGCATTTTTACTATTTTTGGGCATATTGACCATCTATTTTTGGCATCTTTAGCTTGTTGATATGTGGTTGTTTGTTGCTGTAAACTAACAAATAAGCCCTGAAATTTCATTGAATACATCATTATAAAGTGGGCTAAATAAGTTAATTTACATTTGTTGGTCATTGAGAATTTTTGTGTTTTATATCCAAGGCAAATTTCATGATTTGAAGTGGTTTCCACACTGCTGTTATAACATTGATTAAGTCTGAATTTTCTGAATATTTCCTACTGATATAAATTGTCATAGATTTGGAATTGGCTTATCTCATCTCCGCACTCATAATTTGACATTGATTTTGTTGATTGGCATAATATCTTGTGTTAGTAATCATTGGTGGATAAAGTTGGTTACGTGAAATTTACACTTGTGTCTTTTAGAACTTATCTTGTTTAAGATTGCATTACAACATTGTTAAGTATTTTTGCATTAAGACAAATTTCACATAAGTACTTAAGTGACTAAAACAATCCTAACTCAAGATAATCTCACCCATAATCTCCTTGCATAAGCATACTAGATTTAGATTGCATTAATAATTTACCTCGTAGCATAAGCTAGGTTGATAAAGATATAGGGCAACCCTTCTCACTTAGCTTGAGGGGCCTCGGCAACTCTTCGGTGGTTAGCACAGTGACCTTGCAGTCGTCAAATCCACAGTTTCTACAGCACTGTAGACATCGGGTGATAGGAGCACAACAGAAGGTATCATTAATCAGGCCCTAGCCTACTTCCCGTTGGCCTCCTTCCCACAACCTACCTTGGAGCCTAGCTTCAAAATAGTTAAAGGAAGGTTACATCTAGATTATGCATTTAACTAAAAATAACCAAGATTTTTGCATCACACATAGGTCATAGGTTTCCATATCATTTAGGTTAGTCAATCATCTTAAGCAGTGGGTGTCCATCCGGTCATTTGGTTCCATTTTATTATAAATAAGGCTTTGTGACTCCATTAAGGCACTGGTCTCATATTTTAAAATCTAATCTAATCAATAATCTTGCTCAAATTTAACCAATTGGCTAGGCCACTCATCCATGTCTCCCAAACAAGTTGGTTTCCAACTTGTTTTCCTTCATCTCATTCCATAAGGAACACCCCATAGCCTGTTGTTAGGAGACAACTAGAACGGAGTGGGCGGGAATCAGAGTGACAACCCCTGTCCTAAGCATTGCCGCAGTGACTATACAATTCGGACGACAACATGATGTTTTTAAAATATGCCACAAAAAGATAATCATGAACTTTTGAGCGCTCATGGGACACTCTGGAGGATTTTCCACCATTTAAGAGGTTATTTCACACATTTGTGAGGAAGAGTTGATGTTTTTAACATTAGTTTTCACTTATGAGGGATCATTGTGGGTCTTGATACCTATCTACTCTTGTATCATGGATATATTATGTGTTGTTGCCTTATCTCTAATTTTTGTAAGAGATAAAGACATTATTTTATGTTTTTTGGGATTTTAGTGGGTGAGGATGTGCTAGATCTCTCATATAAATAAGAGAAGCATTCCTCACTTGTAAATCATCGCTACTTATGGTGTTATAACTCCACTTGTCTAATATTTTCATTATGAAAAAGGATATGGAAGTATGATTAGAGCAACTTCTTGTGGAAATAATTTTAGTGGATAATCTTGCATTTTCTTTGGATGTTCATAGCTAGGGTTTCATGGAAGATCATGATTTTATGAGTAAATGATCTCCCTAATCTTGTTGGTATTTTTTATGGATGATTAATGTGTAATTTTTTTATTTGTCTAGTGGACATGGTACATTCACTTGGTTTTTATTGGATTAATCCTAAGCTAAGTTGCAAGAAACGTTGGAGAAGGGTTTGTTTCCTACGGGAAACTCGTACCGTACAGGCTGGAAACGAATTTCCAGGCCGTACAGCGGAGTTTCCTCTTCTAACTTGACTTTTTATTGTAATTTTTTTTTTTTTCACTTCTAATTTTTTATTGGGCGACTAAAATATCTTATGGATGCTTCTAGATGCCTCTCAAGTTATAAAAAAGAGGATTTTTTTGAGTGGGGCAACCTAATGTTCAAGCTTATGGCCCTAGTGTTGATATGTAATTCATGGAAAATGAAAAATAAATTCCTTTTACTTAAATTTTTAACATTACCATGAAATGACTTAGGATGTTTGAGAGTGGTTTCACCCTCATTGTATTTCATATGCAAAAAGTAGAATTTTAGATCTCACTCAAAATCCAACAGACTTATCTGTTTTTCGTGATTTCAGGATTGGGGGGATTGCAATGTTTCCATTGGATTTTGTCATGTACAAGGGTATGGAACTTATATTTAATCAAGAGAACCAACCCCTCTATGCAGGGGAGACTCCCAATAATCAAGAGCACGTAGGGTACTAGGGTATGGAACTTGTATTTAATCAAGAGCACTAAAGTCGTTCGACTATGTAGGAGGAGACTCCCAATCAAGCACGAGACAAGAAATTAGAAATTTCTCATGGCTGATTTTGATATTGCTATTTTTCATTATGTATTCATTTCATGAGTAAATGTGATGTAATTTAGAGACTTATAGGTTTATGCATTGAAAATTGACAATTAATCATAATGTTAATAAATTAGAATGTATCATATATGCTTTATGATGCACATTATGTTTTAAATGTCCTAATATATTATATATTATATATAGTATATATATACTATTATAATTTATTGCGTTTCTCCGTTTCCAAAATTTGGGGGGTCATGTTTCGTATCCGTGCCCGTTTCGGAAAGTCATACCCATTCCCCAATTCGTGCAACTTAGATCCTAAGCCACTTGACATGATGACATAAGATAGGGAGGACATGAAATTACATGTCTAACATGGGACATTGCAGCCCCAAAAAAAGGACATAGAGGACACATTATATATATAAAGAGAGAGAGAGAGATTTAAAAACAACAAATAAGTGAACTACACATAAAAATGAAATATAGATAAAGATTCATTTTTTTTAGAATTTAGAAGCTAAAACATTTACATGATGTTGACACAAATTTAATCATACACAACTAGTGCTACATCAATAATGAACAAATGATAGACACACAAAAAATTATAACCATAAGCTATAGTTTTCTCATTAAGTTATCAAAATCAAAATGTACTACATAGATATTAAGTCACTGCTAATATACGTGGGAATGCCAATGGAAAATCAAAATACAAAATAGGGTAGACACTAGAACCATAAATAGAATAATCTTATATCTCCTGACTACTAGTGGTCCTCCTCCATGTCATTATCATCAAAACCAACATCACTATCACTAATCTGTTGATGATGATAGCTTGAGCAAGTGCTTCTACATAGGATAGGTGTCCAACATGTAGAAGATGCCTAGAAGCCTCTTTAGGTACTTGCTCGTGTTAAGTGACTTTATGAGTCTTTCCTAAATTTAACATGGGAAAAGCACATTGATTAATTTATTAATTAATGTTCCATATTGGACTAAGGTTCTCTAATGAAAAGTAAATTAATTTACTTTAGTGAGTTAGATCTCACCTCTACCATTCATCTAAATGGGTTAGGATTTAATCCCAGCCATCCATCACTTTAGAGATATAGGGTTCAGAATCTAGCTCAATGAAAAATATAAAAGAAGCCTTAAGTGAAAGGTAGAAGACACATCATATACTAGGGAGAGTGATTTTCACAAGAAAATGAGAGACTCAAAGACTGAAGAGAAAAGAAAGGTGTGCATCAAGGAGATGTCTGAAGAAGGATTCAAAGGAATCAAGTTTGTGGAGAGAGGATGCAGAAACTTGGAGGTGGCCAAGACTTCTGAAGAAAGCTAATATTTCCAACTAGGCTTGCACAAGGTAAAAGTGTGATTTTCTCTATTGTGCAAGGGGTTGTACAAAGCGAGGAAGAGAAGGCCTATTTGCAAATGGAGAAGCCAAAAGGGTTGAGGTTGAGTTCAAGCAAGTGTGTCGTGAGTATGGGGAAGCCAAGAGGGTTGAGGCTACATAGTGGAGGGGATGAGCAACTTTGGGAGGGCCAAACTTGTGAGATGTTGATTTGGGGTATCATCGGATGTGATCTAGCCACGAAAATAGGTGGAGAGGCTAAAGCACATGAGATATCCAAGACCCAGAAATGGGTTGGGAAGGTCTTTTTGGAAGATATTAAAATAATTAATATTTTTAATGGAGTTCCTAAGTCTAAACTTAAGAAAAATAAAATATTAATGAGTATTAATATAAAACTAGGTTAGAATGTTCCAAAAGTCGTGGATCAAACCAAATCTAATCTTAGTCGTTGATTAGAGAATTAATCTCGACTGTTGATGGACCAACAAGAAAAGTATAAGATGAGGCTTGAGGGTCAGTTGGAGAACACACCAAAGTGATATATCATTCATTTTGCTAAAGCAGGGTTGCTAAGAAAAGTTGAATCAGTGATCAGCAGCGAGGGGTAGTGAGTACGAGGCAAAGAGGCAGGGACAATATTGGGAGAACAACACAAAAGCGGAGAAAGTGAGAGCAGCAGTCAGTCCAGGTGATGTAGAGCCTACCAGACGCAGCTAGAGCCAAGAGAGACTGCATCATCCATGCAGAGGGAAGAGGGAGTGATGCAAAGGCTCCTAGAGGTTGCGCATTGCCTTAGAAGGCTGATGCAAAGGATCTTGGGGTTGACGCAGTGGCCAAAAGGACTAGTGTTGAGTTTCAGTTGCGCCGGAGAGGGTTTCATGGGATAGGTTTTATGAATACCTGTTTCTAGATATAGAGGTATTGTTGTTGTATATTTTTCTCTTTTAGGTGAGCCCGTTTAGGCACCCAGTTGTACTCAGATAAACTGCATAATAATATAACTCTCTAAATAGTTGCACTAGTTTTCCCGCATTGGGTTTTTCCGATGACATTGGTCCAAAATAAGAGTGTCACTTATGTGCTTGTTTTCTTTCAGTTGATGATCTGTAGATGTTGATACTGTACTTGTGTTTATATTCAGTATTTACATGGTAAATAACTTGTTAAGTAATTAAACAAGTAAGTGAAATAAACCAGATAGTACAGGAAGAATTTCTAACAAGTTAGACTTAGAAATTCCAATATGGTATCAGAGCGTGGTTGCAGATCACAGGAAAACTGAAGGCATCAACCGGGAAAAGCATTTGTAGCAGATTCAGCTGTCCCGAGTGACAGAGTTGATCCTTGCAAAAGGCAACAGAGGAAAGAATGACGCAGAGGGACTGCATCATCATTCTGGGCTAGAGAAGGGAAGCGCAAAGGCTAAGGGAGGCAGAATCAGGCAAAGGCTAAGGGAGGCAAAATCAGGCTCACAAAGAGCCATGTAGAGGCCAGGAAGGCTGACGCAGTTGGCTGGGGGAGCTGATTTACCGTTGTCGGGATTGCGCAGAGCCAAGTGGCTCAATCCTTCAATTGCTGGGGTATAGGAGGTTGTGGGTAATTTGAGGAGCGAAGCTGGTGGGGTACTGTGGTCAGAACAGTACCTAACAAGGCAAGACGGAGGTGGAGGGAGTTGCTATTAAGGCGGATTTCTAGCCAACAAATGCAGAACAGTGGTGCAGTTGCACAGACAATCGGAGTGGGGCAAATTGACATTCACAGAGGGATTTCTAGAAGGGAAATCGAGACTCAGAGGGAGTCGAAAAGAGAACTTCTAGACGGGATGTTGAGAGACTCAGCAGGAGTCGAACAGAGGACTTCCAGGAGGGAAGTAGAGAGACTCAGAGGAGTCGAAAGAAGAGCAGCGACGTGGTCGTGAATGGGCTGAGAGATCAAGATATGCTGGACGGAGCGTCCAACTTTGTGGTCTGGAAGGCCAGGATCTTGTCCATTCTAGATAGACATCGCCTCAAGGGCTTCGTCATGAGAGTGATAACTGTCCCAGTTGACCCGGTAGCTAATGAAAGGTAAGAGGAGGCAATGGCAAAGGCTAAGTGCATCATCCTTGATGGGGTCAAGGGTCATGTGGTACTACATATTGTCGAGAAGGAAATAGAAAAGTAGATGTGGGATGCCTTCAAGACATTGTACCAGCACACTTCCATGTAGAGGAAGATGCTCGTGGAGAATCAGCTAAGGGAATACCAGATGTGGAAGGGAGAGAAGATAGACGTCTTCCTTGGTCGCTTGAAGGATATCCGTGACCAGCTAACTTCCATAGGGGCCACTCCAGATGAAGAATTGATGGTGAGGACCACACTGAATGCAGTTTTCGCGGATTGGGAGGTATTTGTCCATAGCATACTAGGCAGAACGAGTTCTAGATTGGGAAGAACTGTGGGTAGCTCTTCGTCAAGAAGAGATCAGACAGCTGACCAAGGTGGGGAGTAACAGAAAAGGGGTCAGGATCAAGAAGGAGGAAGAAGAGGATGCGGCTCTAGCATCTCTTGGGAAGCAGGAGAAGAGGAAGAAGAAGGACCTCTCCAAGGTCAAGTGCTTCCATTGTGGGGAACTGGGTCATTTTGCGAACCAGTGTCCTAGGAAGAAGCGCAAGGGAGAGGCTTTGGACTCGAAGGTAGCACCTGTAAAGGAGGAGCAAGAAATCGAGGAGGAGGACGATTGAGCCATGAGTACTCATGTGCCACTTGAGAAGAAGTGGGGAGACATCAAGCTGTAGTCAGACAGACTACAAGCGATCAAGGGCAGGATCCTTGAGGTACCCAACCTCTTAGATTATACATTACTACGGGAACCCCGAAGAGGAGTAGCAGGACTGTCGATGTCGATAGAGATGGATGCAGATGGAGCGGCAGAGAGTGCTATAGTGCAGGGGTCCCCGGACAACGCGAGGCTAGCAAGTTGCAACAGTGCGAGAGGCATGAGAGTGTTGCACCAGTGCAGGATGGCACAGAAAGGTGTGCAACGGTGCAAGATGCAGGGAGTTGTTGCAGCAGCGTAGAAGTTAAGAGAGGGAGCACTTGTTAGCGGCAGAGGGAGCTTCAGCATCGGGAGTGTCTCTAGCCTGGCAGGGATGTTAGAGTTGGGTGGATCAGTTACTTACTTCTCGGTAACTGAGTTGCAGTGCAGCAGTTAGCAGTGGCAGTGCTATGGGCGGCACGATGCAGCATGATGAGAGGGGATGTAGTACAGATGTAGTGCTAAGAGGATGGACCAGCAACAACATAGATGCAAAGGGAGTTGTTGTACAGATGCAACAGTGGTAGTGGCAGGGCCATGGGTAGCAGTACAGGATGCAACAGTGAAGTATGTGGGGAGGCCTAGCATCAGCACAGGGACCGATGCTGGATAATCAGGGTGATGCTCAGTGTGGAGCATTACTAGAGCACAATCCTCGCTAAGAAAGAGTGTTGATTTGGATAGCATCGGATGTGCTCTAGCCACAAAAATTGGTGGAGAGGCTAAAGCACATAAGGTCTCCAAGACCCAGAAATGGTTTGCACAGATTCTAACCGGTTTGGGAGATATTAAAATAATTAATATTTTTAATGGAGTTCCTAAGACTAAACTTAGGAAAAATAAAATATTAACGAGTATTAATTTAAAACTGGGTTAGAATGTTTCAAAAGTCATGGATCAAGCCAAATCTAATCTTAGTCGTTGATTAGAGATTTAATCTCGGCCATTGATGGACCAACGAAAAAAGTATAAGAGGAGGCTTGAGGGTCAGTTGGAGAACACACCAGAGTGATCAGTCATCCATTTTGCTAGAGCGGGGTTGCTAAGCAAAGTTGAATCAGTGATCAGCAGTGAGGGGCAGTGAGTACGAGGTAGAGAGGCAGGGACAATACTAGGAGACCAACACAGAAGCAGAGAGAGTGAGAGCAGCAGTTAGTCTAGGCTACGCAGAGCCCAGCAGAGGTAGTGCAGAGCCCAAACAGATTGCGCCATCCACGCAAAGGGCAAAGGGAGTGACGCAGAGGCTCCCAGAGGCTACGCAGTGCCTCAGAACGCTGATGCAAAGGGTCCTGGGGCTGACGTGGTGGCTAGAAGGGCCAGCGCTAAGCTTCAATTGTGCCGGAGAGGGTTTCGTGGGACAGGTTTTCCGAATACCTGTTTCCGGATATATAGGGATTGTTGTCGTATATTTTTCTCTGTTGGGTGAGCTGGTTTAGGCACCTAGTTGTGCTTAGATAAACTCCACAATAATATAACCCTCCGAATAGCTACACCGGTTTTCCTGCATTGGGTTTTTCCGGGGACATTGGTCCAAAATAATGGCATCACTTGTGTGCTTGTTTTCTTTCAGTGGATGATCTGTAGATGTTGATATTGTACTTGTGTTTATTTTCAATATTTACATGGTAAATAACTTGTCGAGTAATTAAACAAGTAGGTGAAATAAACTAAATAGTACAGGAAGAATTTCTAACGGGTTAGACTTAGAAATTCCAACATGAGAGACAACCAACGAAAGTGCAAGATGAATTTCTGGTGGGGCACTTTTGTCTAGTTCGATTAGCTGCATTTTCTCTATATTCTCTAAGGGTCATTTTCCCTATTGAGGAAGCTCCTTAGTTTTCCCAGGTAATAAAAAGTGAAGGAGAATTGCAGGGTGAAATTTTGTTGTATTCATGACTAATTTTCTATTTAAATTTTTTCCGCAAATTATTAACTAAAAATAACAATGTATTTTCATTCAACAATTTTTGAAAGAAATAGTTAAGTAGGTGAATATATCTTTTGGGCAAAAAATAAATTGCTAGGAATTTAAATTGGATCTAGTATAGGAGAATTTAACATACTCTTTCCTCCATCCTCCTGCTCTATATCCAATCAATTCATCTACTAGTGTGGAGGATAACCCCTCAAGAGGATCACCATCATCAAAAGTGATCGGCTCTAGCAATAGTTCATTAAGATCCAAGTTGGATAATGCTAACTCAACATTGTTGTACAAACCCATATCACTAAGAAACACATCCCACATCTTTGAATTTCCTTTCAACCACTCCCTCGAGTGCTGAAAAAATTGGCATCGGCAAAAAATCGGTGAGGGTCCAAAAAACATTGACAAAAAATTCAACAAACAACCAGAAACATTAAAAAATATAAAATATATTCATTTTTTTGAAATCAAGAAAATTCAGCAAAAATCGAATAACTTGCCAAAGGAAAAAATCGTGATATTTTTGGATTGAAAAATAGGCTAGGAGAAAAAATTAGGATAAATCAGCAAAAATCAGAAAACTTGACAAGGAAGAAATCGCGAATTTTTTGTGCTGGCAGAAAAAATCGTAATTTTTCAACATATCACCGAGAAAACAGCGATTTTATCTACATTTCCCCCCTCTACCTATAAATAAGATGGAGGTTGTGTTACCCACCACAACCCTACACATTTGCTCATTGATGATGATATTCTAGTTCCTTCACCATCTGCACAAGTCATACACCTCTCACCATCCAACATTTCCTCTTGGATGAAGGTGGGCTACCATTGAACAGGTACTTTGATCATTTTGCAATCGAGTGCTTTTACTTAATGTTTTGGGAATTTAGTATGGATAAATGGGTGATCTGGATAATTGATCGATCTTGATTGTAAAATTGTTCTCACTAGGGGGGTTAATCTTTACCCCTAATCCGGTGGGACCTCACCCAAGGCCTTAGGGTTATAGGAGGGGCAATACATGGAAGAATTAGATTGAAATAGTGTGTCAATTCTCCTTTACCCTACTTAACATTTTTTATGTCACATTATTCTCCTTTGATATCATCTCCATTATTTGAATTAACTCTCATTGGTTCATTAGGATTTGAGACTTTTATACTCATCCTTGAGTCGGACAAGAAAAAATTCCCCCGAAGGTTGATGCATCTAAAATAATGAAAAAGCATAAGATGGCCACAAAGAAATAAGAGAAAAGATAAAATGAAAAAGATGGTGGGGACATAATTTAGCACGTGGGAAAAATCCTACCATGAGCTCTACCCTCCTCATTAGCCATCACTTGATTCCTCAGCACTTGATGCTCCATCTCATCAAAAGAAACCCTTGCATGTCCCAACCCCAATGAACAAGAAATTATCTTATGTTAAGGGGTAAAACAAATGCTATATCATAAAGAGCAAGCTTTGATCCTTGATTTATGCACCAAAGTAAAAATAATTATAAAAAAGAAGTAAAAGGCACACCAGAGCAGTGGAAAAAGCAAGCTAGCATGGGTAACTCATGCCTCCATGATTGCTCCCTTCATTACTTTACATTTATACACTTAGGATATGGACTCACATTAGTTGGTACCTTCACCATGGCACTTGGCCATAAAGTCTTTTCCTTCCATTGCCACTTACTTGCATTAACACCTATGGATTGAAGGGATGGCCTTGAAAATGTTGCCACCCTTTGAGGGGTGGAATCTCCTAATAGGTTTGACTACTCAACCACTCCTACAAAGGTAGGGAACACTTTTATAGGACTTGGTCTAGTTTGATATCTAAAGGTGGTCCTGGTTTGAAGTATTAATATTCCCTTAACACTTAAGTGTTGTCCACTTAGATGCATGTATGATCTTAGTCTCTAATGAATGGTTGCTTTCACTCAAGTTTGAGTTGGTTTTTCCATGTGTACCAGAGTAGAAGAGGCCTTGAGGGAACCCTACCCCACATAATGCCTAGGCCATACATTACACTTTCAGAGAACATGATGTCTTGCTAGATGCAGCATTGCCCATTTATAACAAAGTGTTGGGCACTTTGATGACCTAAGCAATCACTGTTTTTCCCAGAGGATCCCCAGATGTTAGAATGCTGAGATTTTCGTACTTAGCATGGAGTATTCTTGATGATGTACCATTGGACCTAGCATGCCCCCAAGCTTTCCTTGACACTACTTCATGAGCATGCCATGATACAAGGCCCAGATGAGGATGGTCGTCTCCCAGGATAATTGAGGACGGCTTGTTGCACCCAATGGAGACGCAAAGCTGGAGAGAGAGGGAACCACATTGTCTACTTTGCACCTATGGAGATCACATATGGCACCCACAACAAGATTTTGGACACATGGAGTTGCTTTGAGGTTTTGATTTGAGGATTGTTCTCAATTGGAGGATGATCGTGATGCTTGGAGATATTCCATCATCTGTTAGAACTAACCTTCTCCCTAAGTTTGAAAAGGTTGGTAATTCATCTCCCAATATGGAAACCACTTCCAATGCCAACCAAAATCAAAACAAACCAAAGGTCCCAAGAAATAAAAGGCACCTTGCTAGTTTTTTTGAACCTTTGAAATTGAGTAACAATCCTAAATCTTTGCCTGAGAAGTATCATGAATGGTTGCCCAAGTTCAAATGGGATGCCACAAAAAGTGCCCATGATCATGTTGATGATGATTTTTATTGGATGCTTGCCCCTAGGGAAATTGATGATGATGACAGGATCATGATGTTATTTGCTTTACCTTTTGAGGTACAAGTTAAGGAATGGTATCTTAGCCTCCCTCCGGATAGTATAGGTGACCCTGACCAATTTGAAGATGCTTTCATAAAAAGGTGGTCATCTAATGCCCAAGGGTCCTTTAATCTTGAAATATTTTACCATGTAACTAAGGGAAAGGAAGACATTAAAGAAATTATCCAAAAAAATGATAAAATTGTTAGGGACATCCCCGATCACCTTAGACCCCCTGATGCACTCATCCTTGACAGA
Organism: Pinus taeda; assembly: GCA_000404065.3. Classification (NCBI taxonomy): domain Eukaryota; kingdom Viridiplantae; phylum Streptophyta; class Pinopsida; order Pinales; family Pinaceae; genus Pinus; species Pinus taeda. Next base: position 190,843 of record APFE030123144.1, on the reverse strand, counting down.
TTCACTAAGGTTGTAGGAAGACACCCACCATATGCATTAAATGATAAGAATCCTAAGAGTCTTGATAAGGCCAAAGAAATCATTATGGAAGTTGAGCAAAACCTCAACATTTCCAAAATGAAAATGTCTGAGCATCCAAAGCTAAGGTGGAAGCCAAAAAGAGTAGTCCAAAGACCAAACTGAGGAAACCCTTGTCATGATCCTTAAGAAGCATGATAAGCTATTTGAGAGTATGAAATCTAGGGATGCGATTTATATGAATAAATTCACCGCTCCGGAAAAGGCCCAAAAATCAAATTTCATTCCCAAGAACAAGTCATTTCCTGAGAAAGTTAATGATGAAGGTAAGAAGTGTCCACCTCAAGTTCCTAACACTTTGGCCCCAAATAATATGGTGGAATCATCTTCTGAGAATGAACAAAGTAATGATGAAGAAAGTGAAGATGAGGGTGATGAACAAGAAAACATTGTTGAATCCCATGCCTTCAATAATATGGTAGGTGGCACATACAATCATCCTTCGATTAGTGAAACAACCCTCAAGGAAGAAAAGGATGAGCCAATCCCTAATGTTGATTATAGTGGGAGATTCAAAGGGGTCCAATACTCAAGAAAGAATGACAAAAACCCCTCCAGTAGCTCCAAAGAACCTAGCAAAAAGGAATCTCCTCCTAAGCAGTCCCTTGCGAAGTAACTTCCACCTAAAGAACCCCCAAAGAAGGGTCTTCCCAAGAAAGACAAGGCCAAAAAGGATCTTCCAAGGGAGGAACCCAAATACAAATCTAAAGGTAAGGAGGTTAAACTTGATATTGATGCAGGCACTGCCGTAGGAAAGATGACTATGCAAGTCCCTATAAAGCAGCTAGTTAAACTCCTTGACCAAAGATGGAAAGTAAAGAAGGCTTTGGGGTTTGAAGAAGAGGACACACCAATCAATTTACAAAACCTACACCTCTCTAATAATAACCCCAACTAGGAACCATTCTTGCTCAACTTAGGCATTAATGACCTTACACAATTGCATGTTGGATTCTGGACCTTCCGCGAACATCATGCCATTAAAGGTTATGAAGCAACTCAATCTTAACATCACCCGTAGGAACAAGAATGTATGTGGTTTCAACTCCCAACTTCTTGAAGTAGAAGGACTTATAAAAGATCTCAAGGTGTCATTAGCTATGAACCCAAACATCATATCATTGCTCATGGATGTTGTGGACATAAATATACCCGAGGTATCGGGAATGTTATTATCCAATAAATGGGGTGCTACTATAGGTGGTCAACTTCAAATGGACTTATCTTATGTCGCCATTCCATAGTCCGATCGGACCCCTTTCATTCTCTATAGGGAGCCTTTGTACCCAACTCATGTGGTAAAACTAGGTCCTATTCCATATTACAAGATCTTTGAGGCTGAGAAACCATCTCCTATCCTTCCCTCTCAAGAGGTATGCATCCTTAAAAGGCCAAATAAAAAACAAAGCAAGAAATAAAAACCTAAAGGGGAATTCAAAGTCAGAGACATGTTGGTTGACAAAAATCCTATCCCTGTCAAGATTCATGGTAAGGTTGGTGAGGAATGTTAATACATTGCTAGACTTGATGACAAACTTTGGTCGAAACCGGTCAAATTAAGTTATATTGCTCCTTTCATTGATACTTGATATTGTATAATATGCATGTTAGAGTAGGATGCATTGCATGCTGATTTTCCCATTAGAACTAACAACATATTCTATTCTGATGTTAGAATAGGTGCATTTAGAATTAAATTTTATTTCTAGTTGATTTTTATGTCCTAACAGAAGCATGAGCAATCATAAGACGCCACAAAAACATGCTACCCATGTGCTTAGTCTGTGATGTGTAGGTAACAGGTCTAAGGACCCAAAAGATTGTTGGTGTTACCATGACCTCCGTGTTTGAGTATGTTCATGCACTCTACTGAGAGATCATGTCCCAATTGGAGCCAGATGTTACCCACCACCGATGGGTGGCACTCATAGGAGAAATTTCTCCTAGATTGTCTTCAATCTACAATTAACAACCCCTTGCAGCCGCTAAATAGCTCGATGTGCCACCATCTCCACCACCTAAGCTAGCCATTATGTGCCCTTGCCCATCTATTATGATCATATGTTTGAAGGTGGGCCTTCCAACCCCGAAGGAATGGATTTTCATTATATAAATGGGCATTTTTGCTTACTTATCATGGACACAACTAGACATGGATTAGTGGGGGAATTCGGCAGAAAGAATGGGCTTGATCTGTACTCTTGTCCCCTTTTCCAACTTGGTGGTTAATCTTGTATCCTAGTCACATGGGATCTCCTTTATTGGCTACTAGCTTTAGGAGTGGCACTACATGGGAAACCCCAATTTTGGCTTCGTGGTCCCGCTTCTCAATGCCACATACATCACTAGCCTCTACTCATTATAACCCCTTTCCACATATTTCCCATCCGGGTCCACAAGGAACTAGCCTTCCCCTCCCCTTGTCCACACCTTGGGTCAAGCCTAGAACGATGCCCCAAAGGTTGATGCAGCTAAAAATAAGGTTAAAAGCATAATTTGGCCAGTTACAACAGGAAATGTACCATAAAATGCAAAGGATGGTCGAGACATAAAAATTTGCCACATGGGCAAAAGTGAAACATGAGCTCTACCCCTATCATTATAGCCATCACCCTGTTTCCTAGGGCCCCTTATGTGAGCCCCTTGCATCATTGAGGAACCCAAGACTGTCTCAACCCCTAGTGGGTGATGAACTACCTTACCCAAAAGGGGGTATCCACTGCTATATCATTCACATCATGCTCTCATTACCTACAGCCTCAAGTAGTTAAAAATAAGAAAAATCAATAAAAGGAAAAAGGCATATGAAGAAGGGTGGAAAAACAATGGCCAAGGTAACTCATGTACCACGATTTCTCCCTCCTACATTTATACACCCATATGTGGGCTTCCCTCAATATAGCTACCCTTGTACCATGGCATGTGTCTTGGATCATTCCCGTGCTATCCCACTCTGATCCACCATTATTTCACATGACACCTACCATTTGACAGATGTACCATGGACCTGTACCATGGACCTGTCACTCCCTTAGATGTTGAAACCACATATTAGGGTCATTGATTAACCTCCCTCTAGAACCTAGAGACACCTGTACATTCTAAATCCCATTATGGAAGAGCATGCCACTATGAAGTGCCCACTTGGTTCCATGATTTGTAAGCTCATTTACTAAATTTCCCTAATGAATGGTTGTACTGGAAGGTGAGGAGACACATTGGATCTTATACAAGATTGCAGGTGGTTCTTCATCTTCAGGTTTAGCGTCCCTATATGGGATCCAAGCCCTCTAGAGGATCATGATGGCACTTGTGGGGTGAGTGTTGAGAGCCATGGGCCTCCACCATAGCAGAGACCATATAGCCACACCATGGGATCCTTTGACACCACCTATTGCTTGCTCGTGTCCCAGTTATTCAATGATGATGATGCACATGGACTACATTGCCTAACTGGCTACACACTTGCACCACACACTTAGCAGTTGGTCCAGAGCCTAGATGGGTGTGTGTCTCACCTAGGGATACAAGGGAGGGCTTGAATCATCATTACAACCCTTATAGATGGAGCACATGATTTTTCGATTCAGTTGGAGACCCATGAGGCCATTCTTTGTGCCCCCAACAGCCTCTTCGGAACACCACACCTTATTTGCTTAGAGATTAAGGGGCCACCTGCTTCATCATTGTTGTCAGAGCCATCCTATTCATTTTGACACATGAGGGAGTTGGTTTGGCCTCCCAACAACCATATTAGCTATTGTTCTATCATTTCGGTCCACTAGAGAGGGTTATTATTCATCTTTTGGAGCTATTTGGTGGGCTTGTCACCAAGGTAGTGTTATTTTTGCACATTATTTTATTCTAGGGACATTATTAGGCTCAATTAGGCCATTCAAATACCTAAAAGGCTCATGTAAATATATGAGAGCCTCATTGTAACATTCATCATCACTTGGATGGGATTTATTCTCTTAAAAAGAATTTGGACCTGCAATTGAAGGACGAATTGGAGTATTCCTAATGCATTTTGATGTTTTGGTTATTGCTCTCTTAGCTTGGACCTTCATGTTTGCAAATGTGATGGATGGATATACTCTTTTTGTCATGTAAGTGCTCATTTCATGCGAATTTCTTGTTGATTCATGTCTAATGTATGGAATTCTATTTTATTATTTACTTGTGCCCTAAAATTAATGTGAATTCATGAAACACTTGGAATATTGACACATTGCATATGTTATTCATCTTGGCAAAAAGAACGAATGTTCCTAGGGGTGGGTTGTGCACCTTTTACCTTGAAACTCTATCAAATTTTGTAAAGCGAAGTATAAATTCCTCTTGTGATGTAACTAATGCATCTTTAGGCTAGTGAAGCTACAAGGACTCCTTGGTATAGCGAAAATATTAAAATCAAACTTAACTTGACTCCATTCATCCCAATTGGCTAGGCATTGATCCTTGTCCATGGTGATCACACTAAAATTCATCTTTAACTCCTAAAAATTTCGGCCCTAACCATAGAAGGCCTAACTAGGGCATCAAGAAAATTCCATTTGAGCCATCCTCTTGAAGAGTGAGTTGGTGAGGGACTGCGCTAGGGTGTCTTCTACTAGCCCTCCATATTTGAAGCCCATACCGCGATAGTTTATGAGAAACACCAGGCCCTAGCTCCCAAATTGGTTGGTTTAGGTTTTCTTTGGTTAATGGCATTTTGAAGGTCTACTTACTTAAAAACTCAATGGAAGTTCATTGTTCTTGTGACCTTCCCCTATCCTTTCTTAACCTAGTCACCATCTTAAGGATCTTTCAAATCTTAGGTTAAGCTTGGATCTTCACAAGGCTCCTTTGTGGTCACATATCTTATGTTCTTTGTCTCACAAGGCCATTTAAGGAACCTTGTATTCTTTAGAGAGTCTGAGGTATAGATATCCTCCATAAGAAATATCCCTATTCCCTAGATCTAGGTCACCCTTTAAGCCTTTCTTGGAGAGCCCCCAACCTTTCCCTAGAAGCAAGCAATCCATTATTTGAGTCTCTCCCTTGAATGGGCTTCGGAAATTACAATGTACATTGTTATTCACCCCTATCTTTCTAGTGATTTCTTCGATACCGAGACTCCTCCCATTCGTGAAAGTTTGTAAAGAGCAGGGAACACTAACTGAGGTGGTAGTGGGTCCTTGTCCCATTGTTGCCACTTGGTCTAGTAGCAGTCCCTTCGGACCCCCTCCTAGGACGCCTGCTAGATTGTGTGGTAGCAGGCCACGCCTCATATTATTGTCCATTAGTCTAGTTCTTGCCTTGTGAGCTCCCCTCACAAGGCCTGCTATATTTTGAGGCAACAAGGTGAAGAGTAGAGGGGTAGTGAACGAAGCATTGACATCGTGCATGGATATTAGGTTTCAAACCATGAACAAATGGATAAGGAAACCATAATAAAACCTCAATGAGTGTAAGTTTATTGCTATCATGGCAAGAATTTGTGAGAATAACACTAAAAAAATCATGAAGAATGTGGATTATTATACAAGAATATCCTTGACTAAACGTGACATATTTTGTGATTAGAGTCACCAAAGGTGCCAAATGTTGTGATCAAAGTCACCAAGCCACTCCTTTAGTCCAAACTATTGAAATAAAGCAAAATAGTTGTGGATGTCCAAGAAAACAAAAAAAGCCAAAACAAAGGAGCAAGAGCTCCAAGAATGAAGCAAAAACTCCATGAAGAAGGATGAAAATATAAGGGAAAGTAAGCAAAAAATCCCTAGGGAGAAAAGGTTAAAGGAATGAAAAATAACATTAGGATAAGATAGCTATGCCTAATTTTGAGAAAAAAAAGACAAGGAAATGTCTTCTTTTCTCAAAAGGCTTTTGCATAAACCTGGAGAGGATTCCAACAACAAACGAAATGTCTCGTCTAGTAGTAGTCAGGTAGTTGAGACTTCCTACACGCTGTCTATACTTTGTTGCATTCTCAAATTCTTTTCCTTCAATGGATGTGAGCTTTAATTTTTGTTCCATTAGAGTAGTTAGAGGATTGCATTCAGCCGTGCCAAACCTGTTCAACAGATCTCCAATGTACTTCTTTTGAGAAAGGCATATGGACTTCGGATGTTGAGTTACTTCAATACCAAGATAGTAATAAACATAGCCCAAATCAGTCATTTCAAAACCTTTCCTCAATTCCTTCTTTATGGATGCAATGTAGCTCTCATTGTTCCCTGTCATCACAAGATCATCTACATATACCACAAGATCTACAATTGTTTTGCCAACTTTCTTGACAAACATAGTTGCATCATCAAGATCATAATGTTTGAAATTGATTTTCAGAAGATGCTCAGTTAGTTTTTCATACCAGGTTCGTGGTGCTTGTTTGAGGCCATACAAGGTTTTCAAAAGTTTGCATACTTTATGTTCATGTCCTTTCACAGCAAATCTTTTAGTTTGAGACATAAAAACGTTCTCTTTTAGATCTCCATTCAAGAAATCAATTTTTACATCCATTTGATGGACTTTCTAACCGTTCTGAGATGCTAGGGAAAAGAGTGTCTAGATGGTAGCCCATTTTGCTATGGGGGAAAAAGTCTCCTCATAATCGACCCCTTGCTTCTATGCAAAACCTTTTGCCACAAGCTTGTCTTTGTGCTTGTCAAGTGAGCCATCAGCTTTATACTTGTTCTTGTAGACCCACTTGCAGCGCATTGGTTTGGTTCCCAATGGAGGATCAACTAGCTTCCAAGTACCATTCTATATCAAGGCATCATACTCCTTTTGCATCGCTTCTTTCCATTCATCATGAGAAGTGGCTTCTTTGAAGGAAGTTGGTTCAAAATCTATAGAAAAATTCAATTCACAATCATAAGAAACATCCATATCAACAGGTGAATCAGAGTCATCTACATCATCTCCATTTTGTCGGGTTGAATTTATAGTTCCTACCTTTCCAACCTCATCAGGATGAACACTTTCAAGTGTCTTTTTCAACCACTTTGGGGGGCCTCTGCGATGGTCTAGGCTGCTCAGTTGATTGAGTTGGGATTGAATCAAGATTGAGTCTGCCAATTCTGTCAATCACATCACTCAAAGTATCCTCAGTGGTTGGAGTTTCATGCGGGGGAGAGAGTGCTTCAGAAGAACATTCCACAAGTTGATCCAGTATAGGATTCCTCCCTTCAAAGTGTCAAATGTTCTATATGTGCCTGAAATGAAGAAGAACCTGATATCCGTCTCAGCAATTGAGGGCAGAGAGTAAGATGTGTTGTTCAAGAGAGGGCAAGTGCTTATATATCCTAGGAGAACTCCAACTTCTTTAGCCAGAGAGATTGGTGTGCGCCATGCCAAGGTGTACAAGTTCTCATTCTAGCCCCTGATGGCATTGAGTAGCAGCACCCGAGACAGGACCGACAACAGATCTAGTAGTTTAGAGTTGTGTGAGATTTGGCACTGTGGGAAAGGGCACATGTATCATGGGGCCTTGAGTACATTGCGAGAGATCACCACTGGTGTGCCAGATTTCAGTTCTGATCACCTTGATGTATGCAGACGATGTGCTATGGGGAACTTTGCCAGAACCTCTATTCCCAACAGTGACAGCAAAGCAATCGAGATCCTTGACTTGATTCATACCGATGTGAGTCATCGGATGTCTGATGTATCCTTGAGTGGCTGAGTACTATGTTTTATTCATTGATGACTACTCCAGGAAGACCTGGATTTGTTTCTTGAAGACCAAGAGTGAGGTCTTCAAGCGGTTTCAAGAGTTCAAAGCTCTTGTGGAGACCTAAACAAGTAGGAAGATCAAGGTCCTCAGGTTGGACAATGGAGGGGAGTATACCTTTGGTGAGTTTGTTGATTTTTGTGTCGTGGCAGGCATTAGCTCATAGTTCCTTACAACCCCCAGCGGAATGGGGTTGCAAAGAGGAAGAACAGATCCATTGTAAGTGCTACCAAAGCCATGCTTCATGATCAGGGGTTACCTTTATTTTTGTGGGCAGAAGCCTACAACACAACTATGTACTTGCAGAACAGGAGTCCACATTGTGCCTTGGGGAATGTGACTCCGGAGGAGGCTTTTTTGGGAAGAAGCCTGATGTTGGGCATTTTCGTGTCTTTCGGTGCCTTACATATTCCTATGTCCCCAAGGAGAATAGAACCAAGCTAGAGCCCACTGCAGACAAGGGCATCTTTGTGGGTTATAGCGAGACCTCGAAGGCTTATCAGATTTATATTCCTTCATAAAGGAAAGTGGTTGTCAGGGAAGATGTGAAGTTCGAGGAGGAGAGAGCTTTCAGGAGGTCACGGGAGTTAGAGTATTAAAAGTCACCAGAAGCTCACAAGCAGCTGAGTCAGTCACAGGGATCCAGTGGTCAGGGTTCAGGAGGTAGTCGATTACAGTGTCAGATCCATTAGTGAGCTGTGGCTCTCAGAGTCAAGTGGGTGGTTCTTCGAGCAACAGGGAAGTCTGCAGAGCAGTTCACAGGGTAGTCCACTAATGGATAGTTCACACGGCACTTCAGCGTCTACAGGCATAGATTCAGGCATGAGGTCAGTTGGCAGGACTTCAGGAGTTCAGGCTTCTGATGATCATGAGGATTCTTTCACTCCGGTGGGAGAATTATGCTAAGGGAAGAGGAAGCCCAAGTGGCTTCAAGAGACCTTGCATGAGGCCACATCAGTTGCTGGGCCAAAGAGACAGGTTAGAGAGAGTAAACCACCGGAGCGGTTCTGTAGTTACATGGCATTGGTAACAAGCATTGTTGACTCTCAGCCTTCTAGTTATGAGAAGGCAGCTAGCCAACAGGTCTGGAGAGAGGCCATGATGGAGGAGTATTCTTCTATTATGAAGAACGATGTTTGGGAGGTAGTGCTGAGACTTGAAGGTAAATCAGTTGTTACTTCCAGATGGCTCTACAAGATAAAGCATGCTGTAGATGGTAGCATTGAGAAGCTCAAAGCTCGATTTGTGGTGAGAGGGTTCTCACAGGTAGAGGGAGTTGACTATGAGGAGACCTTCACTCCCATAGCTCAGTATACATCTATTCGCTTCATTATATTGATTGCATCAGAGATGGGTTGGAAGATCCACCAGATGGATGTGAACACTGCATTTCTCAATGGCTTCATTCAGGAGGAGGTTTATATTGAGCAACTGCAGGGCTTTGAGGTGCATGGGAAGGAATGCCATGTATGCAGATTGAAAAAGACACTTTATGGCCTAAAGCAAGATCCCAGAGATTGGTACTTGAGGATTGATACATACTTGCATCAATTGGGTTTCACAAAGAGTGAGGCTGATCCGAACCTATACTTCATTGTGGTGGATGAGAAGCCTCTCATTTTGGTGTTGTATGTGGATGACTTGATCAGCACTAGTGCAGAGAGACTCATTGAGTGCTACAAGAGAGATCTTGCTTCAGAGTTTGAGATGAAAGATATCAGCTTGATGCATTATTTTCTGGGATTGGAGGTGTGGCAGGAGGAGGGGAATTTCTTCCTGGGACAAGGGAAGTATATTGTGGATATTCTTAGCAGATTTCACATGGAGGACTACAAACCCATGTCTACACCTATGTTCACTAACTGGAAGAAGATTAATGCTTCTGATTCCGAGGTTAGTGGATCCTACTCTATACAGACAACTGATTGGTGAATTGATGTATTTGGTCAACACTCGACCAGATATATGTTTTGCGGTTAATACTTTGAGTCAATTCATGTGTGAGCCCAGGAGAGTGCACTAGGTGGCTGCAAAACACATTCTTCGTTACTTGCAGGGGATTGTGGATTTTGGTCTGGATTATATATAGGGTGATGGAGTTAGACTGGCAGGGTGCACAGATTTAGATTGGGCAGGTTGTGCTTCAGATAGGAAGAGTACTTTTGAGTGTTGTTTTGGATTGGGTTTGACAGTTGTGTTGTGGATCAGCAGCAAACAACAATCAGTTTCATTGAGCTCAGCGGAGGCAGAGTATATGGCTGCTAGTCTGGCTAGTTGTGAGGCCATATGGCTTCGCAAGATGTTGTTTGGTCTATTTGGTCAGGCATTGAGACCTTTAGTAATTTACAATGATATTCAGAGTTGCATAAAACTCATGGAGATCTAGTTTTTCATGACAGGTCAAAGCATATTGAGATCAAGTATCACTTCATTAGAGACTATGTCCAAAAAGGAGCTGTCAAGCTTGAGTACATTTCCACAAATGAGTAGGTAGCGGACATTTTCACCAAAGCCTTACCACAAGGCAAGCATTTCTACTTCAGAGACAAGATGGGAGTGGTGAGGAACACTTTCCTCAGTAAGAGAGAGTGTTAAAATTAGGGAACTAGAGGACAAGTGGTTCCCTAAGGCTTTGATCTTTGGCCTAGGGAAAAGTGTCCAAATTTATTTTTTACTTTTCTCCTAAAGTGACTTTATAAGTGGTAAGGTCAATTTAATTTAAAAGTGACTTTATAAGTGGTAAAGATACATTCTAATTTAAAGGTGACTTTATTAAAGTCAAAGAAGAATTAGAAAGTGAAAAAGTGACTATGGAAATAAAAGGCTAAGTGGGTCTTTATTTAAGTGGGTGAGTTAAAAAATAGAAAGTGAGAATTAAATGCACATTTATTCTCATCCCTATATCTAAATGAATCTCAACCATTAGATCTTAGGGTAACCCAAGAGGTGCTTTAGAGATTAAAAGGAAAAGGTAAGAGGAAAAGATCATTCATTCTTTCATGAGCATTTGAGAGAAAGAGAAGAGAGAACAAGGAGAAAATTTCTGAGTAGAAAGGAATTAAAGGAGAGCAGCAAGAAGACATTTCAGCAAATCTAGGCAGCAACATTTATTGGCACGCATCCCAAGGCTAAACCGTACAACAAGAGAAAAGGCACATATATCGAAGAAGAGGGACATCACAGAAATAGAGGAAGAGGGACATCAGGAAAGGCACGAATTTCGAGGCAGTTGTACTGTTGAAATCTGTACGGTCTATACAACAAGTTTTGGGCATGTTTTTCGAGGCAGGTTGTACAACATTTAATGTTGCTTTATTTATGGAAAAATTTATGTTTTGGCTGTTTGCTAATTGGCACGATTTTCGAGGTGGAGTTGAAACATGGAAATCGAGATAAATTGTAATTCGTGGTCGCTAGAATTTTTATTGTGTATTTTAGTTTCTCTGTAAAAGCATTTTCAAAAATAAAGAAGAGCTCTGAAACTAGTTTTCCCCAAGAGTTGTAGGGGGTTCTTCCACGGCCACATTGACCAAAAATCAATGTGTTATTTTCTCTGTGTGGCTTTCATAATTTTGTTGTGTTTTATTTCTGCAATTGTGAAATCTCTAAATTTGTGTTTTCAAAAAATAGTCATTTCCAGAGTTTAGAATTTTTATCATGCTTGGATTTATATCTAAATGCATGGAGTGATAAGGAAAACTGATAACCATAGTGGGAGTTGAAATTTCTTCATGGTATCAGAGCTTGGTTCGCTGAAAAGTGCAGTTTGGACAACAAAGTGAAAATTACAGCAAGCTGATTTTTACACAGAAAACATAAACCTTTACAACAGATTTGAAATTTTCAGTTTGGTAGGACAATGAAACATGTCTTTGGGTTTGTGAGTTGAAGACGAGTTGGATGGGTAGAACAACTACAGTGCATGGAAGGAGAGAATCCAGAGCATCTTTGAGGAAGCAGAAGTCTGGGACATTATGGTAAATACTACACAGAACCCAGTAGTAGTACCTGTTGACCCTGTACAGTTGGCAGACTTTAACAAAAAGAACACTAAGGCAAAAAGATTGATTGTGGAATGAATCAAAGACCATGTCATTCCTCATGTGAGAGGAAAGACTTATGCACATGAAATGTGGATAGCCTTGACTAGTCTTTACCAGAGCTCAAATGAAAATAGAAAATGGTCCTAAAGAAGAAACTAAAGGCCATTAAAATGGCTAAGACTGACAGTGCTACAACATACCTTAAAAATATCGCTTCAGTGAGAGATGATTTGGCAGCCGTAGGTGAGATCATTGCATCCACTGAGTTGGTGAGGATTGCTTTGAATGGTCTTCCCAAGACTTGGGAGAATTTTGTGGATGGCATTGTTGCACGGGAAAACCTTCATGATTGGGAGATGTTGTGGGATGATTGCATTCAGAATGAGATCAAGAAGAAGAAGAATGAGACACTATGTTGTTGTGTGTCCAGAGAAGAAGAACAAAGAAGGGAAAGACAAACCCATGGCAGCTTCTGCAGAAATAGAGAGCTTCTCAAAGAGCTTTGATTGGGAGTTTGGGTTCATAGCTTGTGAGGCCACTAGTGTAGGATCACCTACCATACAGGTTTAGAGGGAGTGTGCATTCCCCGCTACTAGTAGAGCATCTTCTAGCATTTGGTATGTTGAGAGTGGCCCTTCCCGCCACATGGTAGGAGTCAGAGAGTACTTCTCAGAGCTTTCAGAGGGTGATACTAATATGGAGGTAGTACTTGGTGATAACAACATTGTTAGAGCAATCGGTGTGGGGACATTCACATTTGATAGGGGAACCAAACCTCCCTTGAAAGTGTCAGACGTTCTATATGTACCTGGAATGACGAAGAACCTGATATCCATATCAGCACTTGAGGACAGAGGGTATGATGTGTTGTTCAAGAGAGGGCAGGTGCTTATATATCCTAGGGGAACTCCAGCTTCTTCAGCTAGAGAGATTGGTGTGTGTCATGCCAAGGTGTACAAGTTCTCATTCTAGCACCTGATGGCATTGAGTAGCAGCACTCGAGACAGGACCAACAACAAATCTAGCAGTTTAGAGTTCTGTGAGATTTGGCACCACAGGATGGAGCACATGTATCATGGGGCCTTGAGTACATTGCGGGAGATCACCACTGGTGTGCCAGATTTCAATTCTAATCACCTTGATGTATGCAAAGGATATGCTATGGGGAAGTTTGCCAGATCCCCTTTTCCCAACAGTGATAGTAGAGCGACCAAGATCCTTGACTTGATTCATACCGATGTGAGTGGTCGGATGTTTTGTGTATCCTTGAGTGGCTATGAGTACTATGTTTTATTCATTGTTGACTATTCCAGGAAGACCTAGATTTATTTATTGAAGACCAAGAGTGAGGTCTTCAGGCGGTTTCAAGAGTTCAAAGCTCTTATGGAGACCCAGAGAGGTAGGAAGATCAAGGTCCTCAGGTCGGACAACAGAGGGGAGTATACCCTTGGTGAGTTTGTTGATTTTTGTGTTGAGGCAGGCATTAAGAGGGAGTTCACAGTTCCTTACAAGCCCCAGCAGAATGGGGTTGCGGATTGGAAGAACAGAACCATTGTATGGGCTGCCAAAGCCATGCTTCATGATCAGGGGTTACCTTTATTTTTGTGGGCAGAGGCCTGCAACACTGTTGTGTACTTGCAAAACAGGAATGTGACTCCAGAGGAGGCTTTTTTTGGGAAGAAGCCTGATGTTGGGCACTTTCGTATCTTTGGGTGCCTTACATATTCCTATGTCCCCAAGGAGAACAGGACCAAGCTAGAGCCCACCGCAAACAAGGGCATCTTTGTGGGTTATAACGAGACTTCGAAAGCTTATCAAATTTATATTCCTGCACAGAGGAAAGCGGTTGTCAAGCGAGATGTGAAGCTCGAGGGGAGAGAGCTTTCAGGAGGTCACGAGAGTTAGAGTATCCAAAGTCCCCAGACCCTCAAGAGAAGCTGAGTCAATCACAGGGATCCAGTGGTCAGGGTTCAAGAGGTACGTCGATTACATCGTTAAGACCATTAGTGAGCAGTGGCTCTCAGAGTCAGGTGGGTGGTTCTTCGAGCAGTATGCAAGGTAGTCCGCAGAGCAGTTCACAAGTTAGTCCACTAATGGACAGTTTGCACGGTACTTTAGCATCTACAAGCGTAGATTCAGGCATGAGGTTAGTTGGCAGGCCTTCAGGAGTTCAGGCTTCTTATGATGATGAGGATTCTTTCACTCCGGTGGGAGAAGTATGCTCAGGGAAGAGGAAATCCAAGTGGATTCAAGATACCTTGCGCGAGACCACATCAGTTGTAGGGCCAAAGCGACAGGTTAGAGAGAGTAAACCACCTAAGTGGTTCTGTAGTTACATGGCATTGGTAACAAGCATTGTTGACTCTCAGCCTTCTAGTGATGAGGAGGCTGCCAACCAGCAGGTCTGGAGAGAGGCCATGATGGAGGAGTATTCTTCTATTATGAAGAACGATGTTTGGGAGGTAGTGCCGAGGCTTGAAAGTAAATCAGTTGTTACTTCCAGATGGCTCTACAAGATAAAGCATGTTGCAGATGGCAGCATCGAGAAGTTCAAAGCTCGACTTGTGGCGACAGGGCTCTCACAGGTAGAGGGAGTTGACTATGAGGAGACCTTCGCTCCCGTAGCTCGGTATACATCTATTCACTCCATTATATCAATTGCAGCAGAGATGGGTTGGAAGATCCACCAGATGGATGTGAAAATTGCATTTCTCAATGGCTTCATTCAGGAGGAGGTTTATATTGAGCAGTCGCAGGGCTTTGAGGTGGATGGGAAGGAGTCCCATGTAAGCAGATTGAAAAAAGAACTTTATGCCCTAAAGCAAGCTCCCAGAGCTTGGTACTTGAGTATTGATACATACTTGCAGCAGTTGGGTTTCACAAAGAGTGAGGCTGATCTGAACCTATACTTCATTGTGGTGGGTGAGGAGCCTCTCATTATAGTGTTGTATGTTGATGACTTGATCATGACTAGTGCAGAGAGACTCAATGAGGGCTGCAAGAGAGATTTTGCTTCAAAGTTTGAGATGAAAGATATCGGCTTGACGCATTACTTTTTGGGATTGGAGGTGTGGCAGGAGGAGGGCATTTCTTCCTGGTACAAGGGAAGTACATTGTGGATATTCTTAGTAGATTTCACATGGAGGACTGCAAACCCATGTCTACACCTATGTTCACTAACTGGAAGAAGCTTAATGCTTCTGATTCCGAGTTGGTGGATCCTACTCTATACAGACAACTGATTGGTGAATTGATGTATTTGGTCAACACTCAACCAGATATATGTTTTGTAGTTAATACTTTGAGTCAATTCTTGTGTGAGCCAAGGAGAGTGCACTGGGTGGTTGCAAAACACATTCTTCGTTACATGCAAGAGACTGTGGATTTTGGTTTGGATTATATACAGGGTGATGAAGTGAGACTGGCAGGGTACACGGATTCAGGTTGGGCAGGTTGTGCTTCAGATAGGAATAGTACTTCTGAGTGTTGTTTTGGATTGGGTTCGACAGTTGTGTTGTGGATCAGCGGGAAACAACAGTCAGTTTCCTTGAGCTCAGCTAAGGCAGAGTATATGGCTGCTAGTTTGGCTAGTTGTGAGGCCATATGGCTTCGCAAAATGTTGTTTGGTCTATTTGGTCAGGCAATGAGACCTTCAGTAATTTACTATGCTGGTCAGAGTTGCTTAAAACTCATGGAGATCCAGTTTTTCATGACAGGTCAAAGCATATTGAGATCAAGTATCACTTCATTAGAGACTATGTCCAAAAGGGAGCTGTCAAGCTTGAGTACATTTCCACAAATGAGCAAGTAGCGAACATTTTCACCAAAGCCTTAACATGGGGCAAGCATGTCTACTTTAGAGACAAGATGGGAGTGGTGAGGAACACTTTCCTCAGTAAGAGGGAGTGCTAAAATTTGTGTACCATAGGACAAGTGGTTCCCCAAGGCTTTGATCTTTGGCCTAGGAAAAAGTGTCCAATTTTTTTTTTTACTTCCTAAAGTGACTTTATAAGTGGTAAAGTCAATTTAATTTAAAAGTGACTTTATAAGTGGTAAAGTTACATTTAATTTAAAGGTGACTTTATTAAAGTCAATGAAGAATTAAAAAGTGAAAAAGTGACTATGGAAATAAAAGGCTAAGTGCGTCTTTATTTAAGTGGGTGAATTGAAAAATAAAAAGTGAGAATTAAATGCACATTTATTCTCATCCTTAGATCAAAATGAATCTCAATCATTAGATCTTAGGGTAACGCAAGAGGTCATTTAGAGAGTAAAAGGAGAAGATAAGAGGAAAAAATCATTCATTCTTTCATGAACATTTGAGAGAAAGAGAAGAGAAAGCAAGGAGAAAATTTTTGAGCAATGAAGAAGTGAAGGAGAGTAGCAAGAAGACATTTCAGCAAATCTAGGCAGCAGCATTTATTGGCACGCATCCCAAGGCAAAACTGTACAATAAGAGAAAGGCACAAATATCGAGGAAAAGGGATAGCATAGAAATCAAGGAAGAGGGACAAAACAGAAATCAAGGAAGAGAGACAGGAGCAAGGGCACAAATTTTGAGACAGTCGTACTATTGAAATTCATACAGTCCGTACAATAAGTTTTGGGCACATTTTTCGAGGCAGGCCGTACTACATTTAGTTTTGTTTTACTGCTGGAAAAATGTATGTTTTCACTGTTTGCCGATTGGCACAATTTTCGAGGTGTAGTTCAAGCACGGAAATCGAGATAAATTGTAATTTGTGGTCGCTGGAATTTTTACTATGTATTTCAATTTCTCTGTAAAATCACTGTGTTATTTTCTGTGTGTGGCTGTCATAATTTTGTTGTTTTATTTATGCAATTTCAACAGTTGTGCAATCTCTAAATTTGTGTTTTCAGAAAATATTGGCATTTCCAAATTTTAAAATTTTTATCAGGCTTGGATTTAAAACTAAATGCATGGAGTGATAAGGAAAACTAATAACCGGAGTGGGGGTTGAAATTTCTTTATGGTATCAGAGCTTGGTTAGCTGAAAAGTGCAGTTTGGGACAACAAAGTGAAAATTATAGCACGCTGATATTTACACAGAAAACATAAACCTTTACCACAAATTT
Source organism: Pinus taeda (assembly GCA_000404065.3). Lineage (NCBI taxonomy): Eukaryota > Viridiplantae > Streptophyta > Pinopsida > Pinales > Pinaceae > Pinus > Pinus taeda. The sequence continues at coordinate 173,905 of APFE030123144.1, read as the reverse complement.
GAAATTTTGAGTTTGGTAGGACAATGAAACATGTCATTGGATTTGAGAGTTAAAGATAGGTTGGATGGGAAAAACAACTACAGTGCATGGAAGGAGAGAATCTAGAGCATCTTTGAGGAAGCAGAAGTTTGGAGCATTATGGTAAATACCACACAAAACCCAGTAGTGGTACCTACTGACCCTATACAGTTGGTAGAGTTTAACAAAAAGAATGCTAAGGCAAAAAGGTTGATTCTGGAAGGAATCAAAGACCATGGAATTCGTCATGTGAGAGGAAAGACTTATGCACATGAGATGTGGACAGCCTTGACCAGTGTTTACCAGAGCTCAAATGAAAACAAAAAAATGGTTCTAAAGGAGAGACTGAAGGCCATTAAAATGGCTAAGGCCGATAGTGCTACAACATAACTCACAAAGATCACTTCAGTGAGAGATAAGTTAGCAGCCGTAGATGAGATCATTGCACCCACTGAGTTGGTGAGGATTCCTTTGAATGGTCTTCCCAAGACTTGGGAGAATTTTGTGGATAGCATTGTTGCACGGGAAAACCTTCCCAATTGGGAGAGGTTGTGGGATGATTTCATTCAGAATGAGATCAGAAAGAACCATCTTGGGGCAACCAAACAGGTGGAGGAGGATGACAATGTGGCATTGTTAGCAAAAGACAAGAAGGGCAGAGCAAGGAAGCAAGCTTCCAACAATGGAGGCAAAGGCAAAGGTAAAGGCAAACAGCAGAACAAGGAGAAGGACTTGTCAGACCAGGCAATAACTCCATAAGGCAAAAATGATTCGACTGTATTATTCCATCAGGCAGGTGTTTTTTATATACATGAGGGAGAGACTGTTCAGTTCATCTCTCAATGACTGTTCATATTTCTAATTTATTTATTTACATAAATTCACCCAATCACAAGGATGTCAACATTCCCCCCCTTAATCTGAAGGGATGTTGGTGAGTCTAAGCATCATTCTGAATCGTTCAAGCTTTTCTCTTCCAAGCACTTTGGTGAAGATGTCTGCAATTTTCTCATTTGTGGAACAATGACGGAGATGGATTGTCTTGGCCTCAACATGATGTTGAATCAGATGATATTTAGTATTGATGTGCTTCATTCAATCATGGAACTTTGCGTTCTTGGCCAAATGTATTGCAGAGGTATTGTCAATCATGAGTGGAGTTTATTGTACTTGTTTTACCTACAAATATTCAAGAATTTTCTTTAGCCACACAATTTCTTTTGTTGCCTCAGCTGCTGCCACGTATTCTGCTTCTGTTGTGGAACCTGTTGGAACTGATTGTTTGCATGATCTCCATGAGACAACTCTTGATCCAAGACTCGTAGCATATCCTGAAGTAGATACCCCAGTTTCTTTGCCTCCATCGAAGTATGAATCAGAGTATCCAATCAAACTGAAGTCATCCACCTGTGTATACTTGATTCCAAAGTCTTGAGTTCCCTTCCAGTACCTTAGAACTCTTTTTGTAGTAGACCAATGTCCTTCACAAGGCTTTTTCATAAATATGGAGAGGATTCTAACAACAAACGAAATGTCTGGTTTGGTAGTAGTTAGGTAGTTGAGACTTCCTACAAGCTATCTATACTTTTTTGCATCCTCAAATTCTTTTCCTTCAATATATGTGAGCTTTAAGTTTTGTTCCATTTGAGTAGTAAGAGGATTACATTCTTTCATTCCAAACCTATTCAATAGATCTCCAATGTATTTCTTTTGAGAAAGAAATATGAACTTAGGATGTTGGGTTACTTCAATACCAAGATAGTAATGAAGATAGCCCAAATTAGTCATTTCAAAACTTTTCCCCAATTCCTTCTTTATGGTTGCAATGTAGCTTTCATTGTTCCCTGTCATCAAAAGATCATCTACATATACCACAAGATATACAACTGTTTTGCCAACTTTCTTGACAAATAAAGTTGCATCATCAAGATCATAATGTTTGAAGTTGAGTTTCAGAAGATGCTCAGTTAGTTTTTTATACCAGGCTCGTGGTGCTTGTTTGAGGCCATACAAGGACTTCACAAGTTTGCATACTTTATGTTCATGTCCTTCACAGCAAATCCTTCAGGCTGGGACATCAAAACATTTTCTTTTAGATCTCCATTTAAGAAGGCAGTTTTTACGTCCATTTGGTGGACTTTCCAACCGTTCTGAGCTGCTAATGCAAAGAGTGTCCGGATGGTAGCCCATTTTGCTGTGGGGGCAAAAGTCTCCTCATAATCGACCCCTTCCTTCTGTGCAAAACCTTTTGCCACAAGCCTAGCTTTGTGCTTGTCAAGTGAGCCACCAGCTTTGTACTTGTTCTTGTAGACCCACTTGCAGCCAATTGGTTTGGTTCCAAATGGAGGATCAACCAGCTTCCAAGTGCCGTTCTTTATGAGGGAATCATACTCCTTTTGCATCGCTTCTTCCCATTCATCATGAGAAGCAACTTCTTTAAAGGAAGTTGGTTCAAAATCTGTAGACAAGTTCAATTCACAATCATAAGAAACATCCATATTAACAGGTGAATTAGAGTCATCTACATCACCTCCATTTTGTCGGTTTGAATTTCTGGTTCCTGTTTTTCCAATTTCATCAGGATGAACACTTTCAAGTGTCTTTGTCAGCCACTTTGGGGGACATTTTTGAGATGGTCCAGGCTGCTCTGTTGATTAATTTGGGAGTGAATCAAGATTGAGTCTCCCAATTCTATCAATTACATCACTTAAAGCATCATACGTTGTTGGAGTTTCAGTTGGGGGAGAGTATTCTTCAGAAGAAGATTCCACATGTTGATCTAGTATAGGAATCTCCCCTTCAAGATGTGGAATCTGATTTTCAAATTCTTGAAATGATTTCCTTTTTGCGAATCTATCCAAGCGATCAAGTTGCCGCTCAACAACATTGTCAGATTTGGATGATTCAAGAAAAATTACATCTCTAGATATAACATACTTTTTATTTTCTTCATCATAGAGGCGGTATGCTTTGGAGGTATTTGAATACCCCAAGAAAATACACTTACGACTTCTAGCACCAAGTTTGTTTCTATGTACCTTTGGTATCAAAGCATAACAGGTGGAACCAAAAATCCTTAGATGTTTGACCGAAGGAACATGTCCATACCATAATTCATAAGGATTCTTGTTTCTTATAGCACTAGATGGACATCTATTCTTTATATATGCAGCACATAGAACAGCATCAGCCCAAAACATTTTCTTTACATTTTTGAAAAAAAGCATGGATCGTACCATATTCAAAA
>APFE030123144.1:127522-156580 GCA_000404065.3 Pinus taeda | reverse complement strand
AGAATATTTCATCAAACTGCAAGGCAGTTGCATTGCTACCTATTGCAATAACCAGACTATCCCACAAATCTGGTAGAGAACACAACAAACTAATGCACTTATCTTCATCTAAAATTTTAATATCAACAAATAATAACTGACTTACCACCGTATTAAATGCGTTCAGATGTTCAGTCAGCGAGTCTCCAGATTTCATCCTCAGGTTATACAGCTTTTTCATAGGAACAGTTTATTCACCAGAGACTTAGATTGGTACAAAGTCCCTAACTTGTCCCACGAAGCCTTCACTGTAGCTTCCCTTAATACATTTAGCAAGACTGAATTTGAGACACACAATTGTATTGTGCTCTTTGCCTTTCGATCCAACTTCTTCCATTCTTCATCAGACACCCTCATTAGTTTAGTACCCAGATCTACTATGATCCACTAATATTTAACCACTAACAGATCCTCCATCTTGAGTTTCCACAACTCAAAACTCTGACCATTAAATTTCTTGATCTCTATCTTTCCACTTCTTGTCATCTTCTTTCACCATCAGAATCGATCCCGCAGATCACCCACTGAACAAGGTCTACCACAAGCCCGAGCGAAACCCCTCAGCAACAAAGGCATCCCCTTGAAGCCAAAACAGCTCTGATACCAAATGTAGGTTTTAACCCCATACAGAAATTACCTGCATATGATTCTAGAATACAAAACATAAACAATGCGAGAGCATAACACATAAAACACATATACATAGAGAGTTTTCGCTGGATCCCAAAACCGGGCCAACCAGCTTGATTTTTCATTATGTTCCTTTCAATGTTAAAATACATATTTATACATGCCGGAGCATCCAATACCATGGACTGAAAACCATCGCGTTCAAAACCATGGACTGAAAACCATTGCGTCCAAAACCAGGTGTGAAAAATCATGCACAAAACCATAGGTAGGTCCGCTCAACCTAATATAGGGGCCAAAAACAAAATTTTCTGGGGCACTGTCCCAGACCCCATAGAGTGAGGTTACCTGCACCCCTCAAAACCCCTGTGACCCCCCCCCCCCACTACGCAATTGACGCAACAAAGGGGGGGGATCCGCTCCCCTTCTAACCCCATGGTTAACTATGTGGGCTAGTTGTTGAGAGAATATAACACAACCCAACATTTAAGAGCGTCAAAGGAAGCTTGTGCAACCTAATCCCGATGGAAGGGTATCTCCTTTTTCAAAATACGTGTAAAACCTTTAGCCATTTTAGTGTAATTAGGAATGAACCTCCTCAGAAAGTTTGCTTTCCCTTAGAGTCTCTACAACTGTAAAAGACTTGAAGGTGGAGGAAAATTAAGAATTTCCTGAACCTTTAACGGATTAAGTCGAATCCCCTCTCTAGACACTGCGAATCCGAGCAATTGACCAGAACCAACACAAAACACACATTTGTGCGAATTGAGTCATATCTTGTAGTGTCAGCACCATAAAAATATTGTTCTCAAATGTTGTTGGTGATCAGTCTGCTTTCGTGAATGAGCAAGTAAATCGTCCAAGTAAGGTTGAACAATGTGCTTGATGTCAGGGAAGGAATAATTCATTTCCCTCTGAAATGTGGCCCTGACATTCTTCAAACCGAACAGGAGTTTCCTATAAGAGAATGTGCCCCATGGACAAATACAAGTTTTTTTCGATTGGTCTTGTGGGCAAATATTGATTTGATTGTAGTCAGAAAATCCATCCATAAATGAGAATATTTCGCATCCAGCACATTCATCAATAATCTGGTCGATAAAAGGAGTAGGATAATTGTCCTTTGGACATGCTTTATTTACATCTCTATAATTGACACACACTCGAATTGTCCCTTGTTTCTTCATGATAGGAAAAAGGTTGGAAACCTAGTCAGTAAGAGGTACAGGGTAAATGAAACCAACCCGCAAAAGCTTTTCAACTTCTGTTTTAATTGCGGCTTTCTTTGGATGAACAGGTCGAAGTCGATATCAAATTGGCTCGACATCAAGGTACATTTTGATTTTGTGTTCAACAATACTAGAGTCAATGCCCGACATCTCCTCGTAAGACCATGCAAGGATATCTCTAAATTCACGAAAGAGAGTACGGTAATTATCGAGTTTCGATGGAGAACAAGATTTTCCGACATGAATGTTCTCTACAAGGCTTGGTCAAAATATTAATAGAAATTGTTTCTTCAATATTTGACAAGTTTTGTTCAAATTCTACCGTGTCTATGAAAACTGAATTCGAAAGGAAATCAACAACTGAAGGGTGGCTTAGTTCATTTGAATAATCTTCGATGTTATCTGGAATATGGGAACGATGATGATAATCTTCCCAAGGTTCTTCTCCTATCATCATTTTTTGGACGATTCCTTCATTCGTAAATTGTATACGTGAGAAAGGATCTGAAGAAGTACCATATTCTAACGAACAGTCTACCCATACAATTGGTGAATGCGGATTTGGGTTTGTCGCACAAGCCCGAAAAATGGATTTATGCTAATTCAATGGGGCTTAGCGGCATTACCTCAATATTACTATCAACTTCAAAATTGTTGGTAATCCTCCTTAAATCAGATGAGGCGGAGGAAATCATGTTGCAAGTCTTTACTCTTGCTACTTTCACCAAATCAAATGGTGACAGTAGCATAAAAGTACCCATTAGGGAAGGATATTTAAAGAGACCTACTACAACACTTTGAAGTGACAGTGGGGGTCTGTGTACCAATGGAATGCTTCCCGTAGCCTGTGAACTATTGGAAAAGAAGGCTAGCTGATCGATGACTATGATTCCACCCATATGAGGGAATGCAATAGTACGAAAGTACGTGGAAACCATAAAAACCATAGCATATACCCATGGCCTTCCCAATAAACTATTGTAATTGAGGGGTCCATCAACTACCCCAACTTCAACAGTAACTTTTTTGCCCCGTAGTTTGATTTGCAGGTTACTCAAAATCCCACAAGGAGTATATGTTCTTCCATCAAAATATTTTAACATGGTTGATGATCGTGACAATGATAATGAACCAAGTGTTTTCTAGCAGCTCATTAACATAATCCAAGTAGATGCCCCCTCATCAATAACAGTTCGGTGAAAATTATAATTGAGAGCTTTTACTTGAATTAGGAAGGCTAACTGCGTCGGTAACTGTGGTGTATATCCCGCATGGTTAAAAACCACAAGATTAGAATCTGTAGGCCCTACTCCACCTATTGCTGACAGTAAAGCCGGCTTCTGGGAGGGATAATTTTGTAACATCTCGAGTGTCGACATAACAGAAGGTGATTGAGCAAGGTCTTCCACTATGTTATAGTTCTGAGCTACTCGAGCCCAAGGGTTAAATGTTGATTTATGCACAACTCCCTTTGGTGGTTTTATTTTCAATTCTGGTACAATAGGTGGAATCTTTTATGATGAAGTCGAAGTTGAAGGATTAGTTTGATCAGTGGCCTGATTATTTGACGATGACGGTGGATTTCCATAATATTTGTTTCTCATTTACACCAAAGCTTCATTTTGTGGCTTTGTGATGGATAACATGACTACTTGGGATGTGGAAGCATGGTCTGTCGCAACCAAATGTGTCTTCGGGTTTGGAAACAGATCAGTAAACACTACAGATGTGTTTGAAGTCTTTAAAAGTTTAGAGACTTATGAGCGGTGTGGACAGTATCTTGTAAAATTCTCGTCATTATAGATTAGACATGGATAACGAGGTTTCCTTGCCGAAGTAGAGGAATCAGATGATTTCTCTTGAGGGGAATTATCTTGTTTCTTTTTTTTCTTTACCTTTTTCTTGCCTCCTGGTTGCTTTTGATTTTTGCCTTTGTCAGATGACACATCATTAATTTCAGAAGCAAGAGTATTTTTTGATGCATTGGTAGTTTGATTGGTAATGGTAAGAGTTTGACTAGATGGTCTACCTGCCATTTGTGTGCTCGAAGAACTCATCACACCATCATTGACATGAGATTCCTTACTTGATTGTGGAGGAGGAGGAAGAGTGAAAGCTGGTCGGGGTGCATTGGGAATTTTATCATAGAGCATGCTGAATTGTGTGTAAATCAAATCAAAGTATTAGGCATGAGCAATTACTTGCTTTTCCATGACAACTCCACCTTTTTTCACATCCTCGGTGATTGATGGTAGCAAGGATTTTATGAACTACTCAGCTAAAAGCTAATCGGGAACATATGTCTTAACCATTCAACGACAACGTCGCCACTCATGAATATGATCTGATATATGGGTAGCAGTAGTCTGTTTAAAGTTGGTTAGGAGTTTCATTCCAGTGTCGTATCTGATAGGTAACTAGAAGTGGGTCATAAATGTAGTGGCTAAAGTTGTAAAGTTGTCGAAAGAATCTCTTGGTAACTCGATGTACATTTAGCAGCCAGACCAGTAAGTGTTCTTTGGAAAAGACGGAGTCTAACTGAATCATCATTTAAGGAGTTTGATGAAAACCACAAATGAAAGGTCATGACATGATTTTATGGGCCTTCTCTGGGATTTCCATCGAATTTCAAAATGTCAGACGGTAACTTATGTGGAATTATCAGCCACCAAGGTGCATATAAGATTGGATCATTAGTGAGCCAATTTAAATCTGGTAATTCTAAATTTTCTACAAATGGAAACTGTCGATTCAAGTCAGGTTGAGCATACCTAGGATATGATGGAATTTCCTGAGCCATAGGTCTTTTCATACCAACATAGGGCATCTGCATTTGACAACTTGGGTAGGGTTATTGTTGAACAAACCCGGCATAAGGTGGTTGTTGATAACCAGTTTGAATTTTGGTTGTCCATAACCTACAAAGCCTTATTGACCAGGACTTTGGTAAGCTTGATATTTTCCAAACCCAGGTTGAGCCTGTTGGGCAAGTCCAAATTGGGGTTGGAATTGGTGTTGTTGAAATTGAAGCTGCCACGGTTGTTGAATCAATTGTTGTTGTTGTTGGTACAACTATTGTTGATTTAACAATTGTTGTTTTCCAGCAATGAAAGGTTGGCCAGGTTGTAAATAAAATATACCAATGTAAGCTTGGGTCAGTGTAGATAAGGGTATACTAATCCGAGGTTGTTGTTGAACCTCGGAAACAAGTGGTTGTTGTACAACAACCTGAGAAACTTGAACTTCTTGACCTGAAACTTATGGTTGTGAGGTAGAAGGGCCAGTTTGTACGGGTTGAGATACAATAGTTTGAACTTGTGATTGTGGTATAGTAGTAACAACAGGTGTAGTAGGAATAGCTGACATAGTTTGCATTGGTCGTGTTGGATACACAAGCCTTGGTTGAACTGACATTGTTGATTTCCATTGACAAACTCTAATTCCAGGTTGACCTGAATACTGTGGGATAATACCATATGATGGTCCTCCAGAATAAAGAGGATACAGTGAATAAGAATATTGCTCTGCATATGGTGGCAATCCAATATTTAATGGATACATGGGTCTTTGTTGACAGGATTGCCTAGCTTGATATTGATATGCAGGATCAAACTATTGAGTTCTTGTTAGAGAAGAACCAGGTAGAGTTCTAATTGAGGACATGGGTGATGACCATGGTGTAGAAGCAACCACTGAGTGGGTTCCAGATAAAGATTGGTAACCAACCAAGATGGATGATTCACCATATAGGTGCGACTCAGGTGTGGTAGAAAACATCAAAGAAGTTGCAACATAAGATTTTGTTGTTGATTATTGTTCAGCCATAGTTAATTGACCCAAAAGTTGTCCTAAAGAATAGATGGGTACTTGAAAATAAGTAGGATCAAATGAAGCGGTAAAATGAGGAGTATGAGGGTAAAGATAAAGCCTAGCTCCAAAGTGGAATGGGGTTCCAGGTGTAGAATCTTCTTCCAATTCTTCCTCTATAGCAATTAAACCTAGTGGAAGAACTTCACCATATGGTCCGTAAAATATTTCTAGTGTTAATAGAGTTGAAGTTTTAGTGGTTATTGATGTTTGAGAGGTAATCGGTTGGTTGTCTTCTGGTAAAGTAACAACTTCTGAATATTCAAATTCGAAGTCCAGATGTTCGGGTAAATGAACAACAGTTTCAGAAAGAGGTTCCTGAACAACTTCAGGTTCAGATGTAACTTTTGTTTGAATTGGGATAGGTTCTGGATTAACTTTTGGTTGAATTGATTCAGGTTCAGAAGTAATTTTTTGTTGAGCAACTTCAAGTTGAGGATCAACTTGTTGTTGAACAACCTCGGTTACTGTTTCACTAGGATTAGTGGTAATGTCCTCAGGTAATTGTGTAACTTCTCCTTCAGAAATGAATGTACCATAAATGGTTGGAGTAACTGGAGTCTCAGTACTTACCGGAATAGATGATTTAGGTAATTCAGATGAAGAACTAGGAGTTCTTGATTTACTAGACTTAGTTAAGCGAGACCGCTTTGACCGAATAGGTGTAGCTTCGGGCGGCAAAGGCGGTTTTCTCGTTGTTCTCCGCAAATGACAGGGTAAGGGCTGATGTTCTTCCATGATTGCTGATTAATTTTATTATCAAAAAAGAAATAAACAAAAAGGGTTATACTAGGCAAAAGGTTTACTAAGCAAATGTGAACTGCATAATACCTCCTGGTCAACCAAGAAGTACAGGCAAACAATCTCCCTGAATGTTGTGTTCGGTGTATCACAGTGTAAAAGACGACCAACTCAATTACTTAAGGATGGATAGCAACCTGGAGTTGTCCTCCCATATATATCTGAAGGTATGTGGAGGCCCAGTCCATATATGCACTGTCTAATGCAAAACCACACAGTGAGAGCATTCCTATATACTTTACGTATTGTAACACGACCCTATATACCTGAAGGTACGTGGACGAGCTATGATATACTCACGTATGTGGAATGAGGTATCACACTCGGGATGTATTGCAAACAAGTTAGCGACAGCTGCTTTGTTTTATGACACTGGAATAGGTCTCTAGCCTAGAACCACTAAATGCTCTTGCTAATGACAATGCTCCATTCGATAAATTAATGTTAATTTTAAGTTGATCTTGCTTAGGAATTTTCCTTTCAAGTTCACCACGTGATGTATTTTGAAATTACTAGGAATGCAGCTATCATGATAAGCATTCTTTCCATTCAATTTAATGATGAAAATCCTAGCTACTTAGGGATAGAGCAATCAGATTTCTTTCGATCAAAGAGCACAATCTAATGCAATTTCCCTACACTATTCTTATGAACACACACAAACTTTTTCAATGCAACATGCATGTATTTCTTTTCGATTTCCTTAATGTGAATATGAACAAAAGGAAATATACACATACAATAAATCAGTCTTTCATAAGAACGAAGACTTTTACAATAGTTCTAATTCGAAGGAAGAGAATACTTTACGACACTTTCTTTCGAATGAAGATTAATCAACCATATTCTAAATTTGACTATTGATCGATAATGACAAAGAAAAAATTAAGAAACATTAATCAATCAAATCAAAGTTGGGCTAGACCAGGAGATAGAAACTTATTTTCTAAGACATAACATTCATTCATCAATTAGCAAACAAACAAATAGAGAAAAGTTGGCAAAAACACTTTCCAAAGGTGGGAAACTGATCCTAGGAGGAACATTGCAGCCCAGAGTGGGAGACAGTGTGTCCCTAAGCCAGGGGTTCTTTGCAGTGCACTGTGTCCCTCACAAGCATGTGTTGGTGATAGTAAGCCATTTCAAGAGGCAATTTGACATAGTTTTGACGAATTTTTCAATGCAAAGAGATGAATTACAATCTATGAACACAAATAAGGTCTGCAAGGATGTCCTAGGAGGTGGACAAGCTACTAGGAAAGAGGATCTTTCCCCAGTGGATTCACCAATTTGTTTTGGAGAATTTGGTATCTATGGAAAAATACTAATTCCCAAGATAAGTAGTTTTATCTAGAACAACATTTTAAAGTGTTTTAGACTTTTCCTATAAGCAATAGATAAGATGAGAAGATAAGAAGACCTACTTGTATTTCCACTTTCCTCTTCTCTCCCTTGTATCGATCCTATCGCTCCTTCCTGTACTTAATATGCTTGAGAAGTACCCTATAAATACAACAAAAAACAAAGAACCGATCAAATCACACGATCTATTGAATATAAGTAAAAGGAATCAGATACAATTCACACATATAAGCATTATGAAACAATACAAACATATGGGAAAAAGGTTCAAACACTTTATTAGATAGAAGAAGGAATTAAAACCATTGGTGTCTGATTCAAAGCCATTCCTCCAGCTTGGATCCCATCCACATCACATCAAAAGCATGACAAGCTTGTAGCATTACAATACTTGCTTCAAAGCCAAATCTCATAGCAACATTATCTCCTTACAATTCAACATAATCCAGCCCCTGATCACTTAGATGAGTGGTCAATTTATAGGAAGATGAAGGAGATTTTGTCATAAATGGTGGCATTGAATGGCCTTCCATACTTAGAATTAGTTCCATGGAGGAAGGGATGAGAGGATATGATGCACCTTAACTCATTCCTCATCCATTTTTAAGCTCATAGGAGTTGATAAGTGAGGGAACCTTCTAGATGACTCCAAAAGATAAGAATATTCCCCAAACCCTATGTGAATTTCACTCATTCTCGCCCAACGTAGATGAAAGGAAGCCCAAGTGCTCTGCAGAGCACCCTGGCAGTGGACTCAACTGCTCTGCAGCACACTTTTACAAGGGCTTACCTGTGCTGGTCCCTCTAGAGGCTATTTCTAGATGTTTCATGAAATTGTCTGGGAAGGAGGCATTCAAAGGGGTGACTTGTTTAGGGAATGAAGCAACTAAAATTAGGGATTGATGAGCCCTAAAACATTGATCTGGATGTTTGGATTTGATGTTCCCAAATGGATTTGTAACACTACTAATCTATGAAGATACAAAGTTGTATCTAGACAAGGACATCAAGCTGAAGTGGCAAGAGATCAATGAAACATTTGCAGGAACTCTTGAGGAGGGCCTCGACGACTGTCAGGTGTACATGAACATTCACAAGTTTGGCTTAACCAGATTACATGCAAATACCTTGTGTTCCCATGCACGGACATGATACACTAGATCGTCTCTCACACTGATATCAAGATGATGACCTTCAGGAGTGTCAGCGGATGAATCTTTGAACCTTCTGAGCATGAGATTATGATGAGATGTATTAGATTTCAGAGCCCTTGACTATCATGAAGACTCCATTCAACTTACCCAACAACAGTGCTAACTCTAGATACATTTTGAAGAACTGGGTAAAGGAGTCGTCTCAATTTAGGTTGACAGCCAACCAGATATACAAGACAAAGATACTGAGGAAGGCATATCGATACTTGGTCAAATTTTCTTGTCGATTGTATGGCCAAGCAAGCACAAAAACCTTCCCATAGAGTTGGGTGATTGCACTGGACCAAGTGGCTAGAGAAGGAAAAACATGTAACTGATCTAACTTATTGGCTCATTAGCTGAAGGAACAAGTAACGAAGGCTCAATAGTCACCTGAAGGTGTGTCTGAAGAGATTTACGTGTCCGCCTACATCTTAGATGCATTCTGTGCCTGACAGGAGTTCCCAGGCTTGGAGTGGACATGGTCACCAACGGAGACTGCTGCGAACACATATTTCAAGTTGTTGTCCAAATGCAACTTTAGAGGATTAATCACATGGTTTCCGATCATTTTTTCACCCTAGTGTACAAGATGATATTTGAACAGGATCCATGCTGCATGTCGAAGGAAGCGATGAAGGCATTGATAGGCATGGCTGATTGGTATGCCTCACCTTCCGGCACCTTCATCTGAATGTTCAATGCGGAGAAGCCTCTACATGTTCTACCGAAGTTTTCCTTGGACATTCTTGTCATGCAGGAAGTAGCATATCACATTTCGACAGGATTGACAACTAGTTTGCATCAGAAGAAGAAGGCACCTCGGACCACTCTTCCATTGCCGATTGGGTTTTATGAGATCCAAAGTATCAAGAAAGTGGATGTTGAATAAGAACAGATGAAGAAGTACCCACTTAACCTCTGATGCTACAATCCACATGACCCACATTGTATTGTGAAAGATCATTGCATGAAAGTTCTATTCAACTTGATTCACGGGGTGTTTCATTAGGCTGAGTAGGACCCATGGAGATATTACTACAGTTTCTCTAGACCCAATGAATAGGTTGGCTTTGCTGTGGAGTGGTTAGCAAAGAAACATGAAGCAGCTTCACGGAGAGCACCAGCAGTAGTAGTAGCAATAGTGGTAGCAGAGGCAAGCATACCAGTGTGTGACAAAGGTAAGAGGAAGATTGTCGATCGCGTGGAGGAGGAGAAAAGCTGTAAGTTTCGAGCAAATCCACTTGTATAGAAAGTAGCTATGGATATAGAGGCAAAGAGGCACCTGCACGACAAGCGAATCATGCGAAATCAAAGGGATAAGAAGAGAATGGAAGAAGCATAGAAGGAGTTGCATGGGCTGAGGGAGCAACTCTGAAAGGAACAAGAGTTGCACAAATAGGAGAGGTAAGCACAACATAAGCATATACAGCAAGGGGCACAACATGTGAAAACAAATGAAGCAACACTCATACAAGTAGTTGATTCATCATAAAAGCTGGCATTAGGCAAATAAGATGAACCATCGTAGGGGAAGGACTTCGCTCATGAGATAGAACAAGCACTTCAATAGTTGGATGCAGACATGGAGTAGCAGGAGTTGGAATAGGACACTGACCTCATGCCTCACCACAAATAGGTCGACTCACCCGCTTCAATGCATCTAGATGATGAGAAAGTATCGAATGACCAAGGAGGCACTGAGATCCTTGGTGATCAACATGAAGAAGAGACATACAACATCTCGTTCGATGAATCCCAACATAGAGTTGTGCAATCTCGCAGAGTATCAACTCCGGAGGATATACGTCTCCTATGCAATTTGAGGAATGAGCGATCGTGACTAATGTGCACAAACATCCAACTTCCTTGGCCGATGCAACCAGAGTGTATGCCAAATCCATTAGCTCAAGCATTCGCTTTCTAATAGATAAGAATGAGAGAATGGTAAAGGAACTACAAACGACCAAGCAAGGAGGAGACTTGGTGACAATTTCTTACTGAGCTGAACTAAAGAAGGCAATAATAGATGAAGTATTGTCCCTTGACACCGTTATGCAAGCATTGTACTCCAAGTTTGGTACCATGCACAAGGCAGTTGTCCATCTCAACAGATGGAAGAAATGATGTGGTAGAAGAGCACGTATCTTGATGAACTTGCATGCTACTATTGATGACATGCAAACATGGACCATGAAGAACAAGGGAGCCCCACTTCACTTGCCTAACATGATGAGGGCCAATGTGGTCGAGCTGAAGGCACGTATCCAGAGTCAGATCCAAAATTATGAAGAGCTCCCAGAGTTCATCACTAGCATACAGGCTTCCCATGCACAAGTATTCAAGAGTATGGATGTTGTGGTGCACACACATGCGCTCCCATCACTTGGAACTCTCACCTAAAAGAAGACAAAGAAACAGGTTCGACTAGATCTTGACTCATACTTCAACAAGTTGATGTGCATTTCCACCAGCCTAGACTTGCCCATTAGTGCAAACATCATGCACAAGTATTTAGCTGGTCCAGCGACATTAAAGACAATGATGCTCATGCTTTCAGACGAGTTGGACAGAGGAGCCCAAGTAGTGTACCCGGATGCTATAGAGGTAAGATTAAAGTTTCAGACAGATGTCATTGTGAAGCACACGGACACCATCAAGGACTACGATCAACATGAATATGTTGAGCAGTTGGACTTCCATGGTTTTCTAAGTCAGAGTGATGTCTAGCATGGCTTGCTCAAGCCATCTTGTTCACATGGGTACATGTGCATTGTAATGTTAAGTCATGTCAAGTGTAAGTCAAGTGTCAATAGTTTGATGTAACAGTCATAGAGTAGGTGAAGAGTCGTGAAGGTAGTTGAACTGTCACAAAGGGGAATGTCAAGGGTCACCCCACCCTTTGCTATAAATAGTCCCTCATAACTCATTGTATAGGATTTTGGTCAGCCAAGCTTCCGATAAGACTATCTTGGAGAGAGCTTGGACAGTATTGTAACGCACCTTGGCTTCTCCACTACATGGAGCTAGTACATGTCTTTGGATTAGTAGGCAGATGTGCCTCTAACGTTCCATTATTAGAGCTAGTGGTTAAACATGGATGTATTGGATGGCTGGAACTTACACTTCTTTATATAATAAGATCCATCATGTTTCATGCATATGTTGTATTGTATTCTAGCTATCTTGTTTACTCTAAATGGAATATGTATTTTCTTTCTTATGCATGCATGTATGGACTATTTTGTATGAGTATGTATGAATATTTCTGAAATGTGTCATTGGTTTAACCATCACTTTGGATTGCCAGCTAACTTTCTTTCCAACATGTGATGTATCTTCACTCGTGTGTTCCCTTCCCATTTGAGTAATATTACAGCTTTCCAAGGGGTGCACCCATCTCAACCCACATGAGCTAGAACCTCTCATGCACCTTCCTTGACTCACTACAGTTGTCACACCCTTGCTACCAACAAAGTTATCTTACTTTCCTCTGTCTGAAATTGTGGTCAAGGCATTAACATACGACCCACTACTGGGACTCCACCAAATGGTCTGAGGTTTAATTGGGACTTCTTATCAGGGAGATCCCCTTGACATGTTGACGGGTCTAGCACTGTTAACATTTCTAGTGCTAGAAGGAGAGACAGATGACAAGTTGTGTCCTCTCATCCAGTTCTCAAACTTTGCATATCTTTCATGGATTCTTGCACTCTTCTCCCTCCGTGATGTTTTTCGAATCATGAAGATGTCACCATCACGAGAGAGTTTATCGATCACTTGTCCTTTTACACGTATGATGGTGAAGGCAAAGTGGCATGACCTGAGTACTTACATGACTTTCTTTCCATTCTTCATGAGGAAGATGGGTGTTTTGATGAACAAGCCAACTTGCTGCTTGCATACACACTTCGCGAATCCCCATTTCGATGGTTGTGCAACCTACTGGCTAACAGCGTGCACTCACTTGAGCACTTCTTTGATCTCATTGAAGACACTTTTTATCATTTTGATCCAAACCATCTTGACCGAAAATTATTAGAGAAATGGAAGGCTCTGCATGAATCAAATATGGATTTTTGGCAGTGCTTCTGTGACTTGCAATTTCAAGCTCCAAGGAGCCAGATAAAATTTGCCTATCTTTGGGACCAATTTGAGTATTGCCTTAAGAAATATTCCCGTTACAAGAAGAAGCTTGAGATCAAGCCTCGCTCAACATTCTTCACTGATGAAGCTACGTAATCTCATGTGGATGCGGTCACTGTCTCAACTGACTGTCCGCCATCTCCTCATTCAACAACTCCACCACTGCTAAGTGATGTTGAGGATCATGCTCACACACTTGTTCAGCTTGCACATCCTCCCAACATTACTTCAATCAATTTTCACGCAATGTTGGTTATGATTCCTTCGAGTTCCCATATGCATTCTGTTCCACGACCTCTGTCTTCACACTCAGTTGTTCCTCCAGATGATTTTGTCTTGTGTTCTTCCATTCCAGACTCTTCACTTGTTGTGAAAGAGGAACAAGCCAATGAAGGAGTTGGTCTTGCAAAACCAACATGCATTGTCATTCATGAAGAGTATGAGTGGGAGCTTGAGCATCAACACTCGGTAAAGGATGACTCCCTTCCATCCGAGCCCCCTCCATTCTTTCCCAACATCTTTGGTGAACCTGCCATCCATGATTTTGAATGTGTGTCTTCATCCACAGATGCACCCATTGTTGATCACTCGCAAGACTCATTGGATGTTGGTCCATCATTTGACAACAGAGAGGACAAGTTATTCATTGAAAACCCACTTGATATTTCAACTGTCTTTTCCAGAAACATAGACGATGAGTTTGTCTGCTTTTCATCTACCCCTCTATTTGATTCATCTGATCATGAGGATGTCAATGAAATCATTGATTTTCCTGATCGTGGCTATCGTGATCCATTTGTTTCCATATTCGATCACGATCATAACTCTATCACAATTGATCTTTCGAAGCCACCGGTTTATGATGATCTATCTGACGATGAAGTTGAAGCACCCAAGACTATCAAGGCACTTCAGCCCGAGCTGATGGTTATGTCAAGTCGTCACTCTCTTGGGGTTAGTCTCACTTTCGATCAAGAAACCATTCAATCACCCAAGGCTCCTCATCACTCATATGTATGCATTGAAGATCAATCTCATGAATAGATCATACTTCCTCCATTTGAACTGCACAACCCCATCGCTCATGCATTGGAGGAATCTTACATTGCAAGCACTCGATCATGATGCAAGTCATCTTTGTTTCTTTAATTTTCTTGCATGTCACAGTCATGAATGTGCTTATGCTTCAAAGAAGCATGCAATGTCACACAACACTTGATAAGTCCATGAACTGCTCGTCATGCACTTGTACTCACTTATGTCCAGTGGGCACTTTGAAACACGAAGTGTTGTTGTCTTCATTGCTATATCTTTCTTGCTTGTTGGTTCGCACAACTAGGTTGCTCGTGGACCAAGCCTTCACCAACATGGGCCAACCGATGCACTAGTAGCTGCATTGGAAATATCACTTCACTTGATCAGGCCCATGCACCGTTAGTGTAGGAGTAGGAGTAGTGTTTGCTTTCAGTTGTTTGCTTACATGCTTGTTTGCTTACTTGCTTTGTTTGTTTGTTTGTTTGCTTCCTTTTTTCATTACCTACTTTCCTTTTTCTTTTTCTTCTGCTCTTGCTTTGCTTTTTTGTTTGTTAGTTCCCTTGTTTTGTTCGTAGGTTAGTTTCGCATGAATCATGTATGACTCTTGAAATGAGATGGGTGAAGTACAAGAGGGCTTGTACAACTATCACTACTTAGTTATCTGTCATCTTGCCTCTATATGAAGAACTTGTTACTTTTAGTTCGTGATACATCGAAGGAAAATACGTACTATTTGAATTGAACCTTGGTGAAAACACGATGCTTGCATGCTAACTAGTGTCACCTTCTCTAGTCAGTTGTTTTTGGGTTAGCCCTTGTCAGCTCAGTCAAGTAGAGTAAGGTGAGGGGGAAAACCTTAATAGGAATGTTAGAGATACAATAAACTAATTCTCTGCTGGAACAACCTCTTCTGCTCTCAATAAGTCGGAATCCCTCTTCCTCCTCTGAAATGAATAAGTGCTATGCACAGTTGAATAATGAAAAATGAAAAACTCAAAACTCAAAAAAATTCAAAATGAAAATGAATGAGGTGAAAGAAGAGAAAGGCTTCCTGTGCAGAGAGGTGATGCAAGTAACTCTGCCGGGGTACTTACCAGGCTTGCTCGCAGCGGAGCCATGCTTGTGTTCCTATGTGACTTCGCCGGGGTATTGTCCAGGCTTGCTAGCAGCAGAGCAACACTAGAGATGAAACTAAGACTTTGATGACTATATTGCTTGTGCACCAATATACCCCTCAACCCCAATCAAAACAAATGTGTTTCCTTGGCTTGGAATGTGTGTCAATCGACCAAGATCTTGGCAGATGCTACATCTTACAATCAAGCTAGTGTGAAACCAAGATGAGCTGAGAACTGAACAATACTTCAGGAGGTGTTAGACTTGCTTTTCATGAACAAGGTTCATTTAGAGAGTTGGATTTCTACCAGTGTGTCGCCAAGTGTTGTAGTGGCTACAACCACCCTCCAAAATTTTTCCTTAGCATCGTTTTAGAGCCTCCCTACCAACCTTTCACAACACCTTATCTTTCTTTGTCAAGTACAAAAGCTTCAGTGTTTTGCTTGCACAAAGGTAGCCTGTCGATCACATCTTGATGCCTTCCCCTCAAAGGCTGATCACCCAGACTTGGTCCAGCTACAGGCTAAGAAACTCCCCCAAGAAATTGCGTGTTTCTGGAGGGAAACTAGACTTCCCTCCAGAAATTGCGCAATCCTTTCTGGAAGCCTGCTGCACTCCAGAATTGTGCAATTCTGCCAATCAACACTTACAATGAAAATTGAACAATTTTTCCCAGCAGGGCTGCTCAGCCTAGAATTTTCACAAATCTGGGCATCAGTTACCTGCTTCGCCCAGAAATTGTGCAAATCTCCTGGGCAGCTAGCCTAGCTCCTAGCCAGAAATGTGCATTTCCTTCAAGCAGTTGAGTAGTTGCATGCATGAGTAGTTTGGTTGACCAGTTCCACCTAGGACCGAGGAAACTTGACTTGCATGCATGGCTTGATTTTTCCCGGAATAGAAAAAGGCAACATGCAAAAGGAATCCCATGATTCAAGGAGCTATTTTTAGCAGCAGGAGGTTACATGCAAAGTTGTTTCAGAAACTTTCCTCCAATTGTCGCTTTTTCCTAGATTTGTGGCATGCGTGTCATGAGCTCAAAACTTATTTATTCGATGCATCAGAAATCATTCTTTCACATCGATCTTGGAGCTCTGGAAGTCCACAGCACATCGAAGACTCTTCGACACATCCGGCTCAGCTATTCATGGGTAAGTGGCCTCAACTTGTCTTTTTCAACATTTCTGTTGCTTCTTGTGTATTCGCTTGTGTGGGTATTGTTTTCTTGATTTCTTTGAACACTTGATGTCATTTACATGTACACTATCTTTTCCTAGCTCTATTTAATTTTTCATTTCTATCTCACTTTTGTCGCATGCATGAAACTGGTTTGCACAAACAGTCGTCGATTCAATGACTTGCTTCACCTACATGCATGTTGATATGTTTACTGAATCATTCATTCATGTTTGCATGCATTGTCAATCACTTCTGCTTTCACTTAGTTTCGCCATGCATTCACTGTCACATTTTCTTTTAGTTGCTCATTAGCGAGTCGACCAACCTTGGCCCGGACTCTGCCTTCACTAAGACAACATTATGAAATCTGGGGAAGGAAGGCTCTGCCTTCCTCTTCAGAAATGTGCATTTCTACCTAGCATTGTCCTCCAGGACTATTTTGTGAATTTCTAAGGGACAGTGACTATTGGCCAAAAAAATTATACAATGAAGTCCCTAAGCCTACAGTCACTCCTAGTTGAAATTGTGCATTGTGTAATCCTAGTAGCCAACAACTAGTCTGGATTGCGTATTGCGCAAATCCAGTAGCTAGTCTTGCCTCCTAGATAGCCTAGACTTCCTTTTCTGCAGTTCTGGCAGCCAGTCACCCAACCTCTGAGAAGAAATTACGCAATCTTGCCCATTAACTTTCCAGGTATGTGTTGTGTCATTCCCCGAATTTGCTTTGGTTTTCACTGACATATTTCTTGCCATGCATGTTGCTTGTCTCCAGACCTTTCAGGTGTTCATATGCCTCTAAGTAGTACCAGATCAATGGCCTCCAAGAGAGCGAGAAAAGAGGACACTAATGGAAATGCAGTTGGAGTAGCAGTTGAGTGAGTGTCCTCTAGTCTACTGATCTATGACGATACAAAATTGTATCTAGACAGGGAAATCAAGCTGAAGTGACAAGAGGTCAATGAAAAATTTGTAGGCACTTTTGAGGAAGGCGTCGAAGACCGTCAAGTGTACATGAACATTCACAAGTCCGGATTGTACCAAACTGAATGCAGATACCCCGCGTTCCCATGCCCGGACATGATACACTGGATTATCTCTCACATTGATCCTAAGACGATGACTTTGAGCAGCGTTAGTGGGACGAAGCTTGCAACCTTCTGGGAACGAGATTACGATGAGATGTATCATATATTAGAGCCCATGACTATCATGAAGACTCCATTTAGCTTACCACATAGGAGTGCTAACTCTAGAGACATTATGAAGAAATGGGTAAAGAAGAGGGCTCGATTCAGGTTAACACCCAACAAGATCTACAAGATAAATATACTGAGGAATGTGTACCAATAATTGGTCAAATTTGCTTGTCGACTCTATGGCCAAGAAAGCACAGAAACCTTCCCATAGAGTTGGTTGATTGCAATGGATGAAGTGGCTAAATAAGGAAAACCATGTAAATGGTCTGGCATATTGGCTCATCAGCTCAAGGAACAAGTAACGAAGGCTCAACAGTCACCCGGAGGTATGCATGCAAATATTTACATGTCCTACTACATCGTAGATGCAGTCTGTGCCCGACAAGTGTTCCTGGGATTGTATTGGGCATGGTCACTGATGGAGACTACTATGAACACGTATTTCAAGTTGTTGTCCAAATGCAACTTCAGAGGAGTAATCACATGGTTGTCCGATCATTTTTTCACCCCAGTGTACAAGATGATATTCAAACAGGATCTATCCTGCATGTTGAAGGAAGCAATGGAGGCATTGATAAGCATTGCTGATTGGTATGCCTCACCGTCCATCACCTTCATCTGAATGTTCAGCGCGAAGAAGACTTCGCATGTTCTACTAAAGTTTTCCTTGGACATACTTGTCATGCAGGAAGTAGCAGATCACATCTCGACAGGATTGACAACTAGACTGCATCGAAAGAAGAAGGAACCTTGGCCCGCTCTTCCATTTCGGATTGTGTTATATGAGATCCATAGTATCAAGAAAGCGTATGTCGAAGTAGAATAGATGAAGAAGTACCCACTCGACCTCCGAAGATACAATCCATATGAACCACATTTCATTGTGGAAGATCACTGCACAAGAGTTTAGTTCAACTGGATCCACGAGAAGTTTCATTGGGCCAAGGAGGACCCATGGAGATATTTCTACAATTTCTCCAGACCCAATGAACAGGTCGGATTCGTTGTGGAGTGGTTAGGGATGCAACATGAAGCAAAATCACAGAGAGCACCAGTAGTAGTAGTAGTGATGCAGGAGCATGAGGCTTAAAGAAAAAAGGCTTCATTTTATTCCAAAAATCCAAAAGAAATTTACAAGCAAAGGAGTGGGATCCTTTAGCTGTCAATTTACAAAGTTTTCTAGATAGGCATTGAGCTAAAATATAGGTATTTGAATAATTTTGTAGTTAATCCAAGTAGTTTAGACTTAGTTGAGATTCTCGACGAGAATATCAAGCAGTTTGGGTATTTATCTAGGATTAGATTCGATCCACGGATTGAGGATCAAATTGTTGGATGTAAAGTATTTATGTAAGTTTTGAACTATTGTGAGAGGATTTGGTTGGATTTTGGTTATGGGGAATTAGACTGTAAAAGAATTGGCATATCTCTATATCTCTATGTACCTTATGCATGAAAGGTTAAATCCCGAAGGTTTAGATTCCTTCAAAATATCTCTGTGTATTGTTAATTTCCAGTTTGGCCTTTAGAATTTGAGGCTGATAATGTAACTTTGTGTTATCACGATTAAAACTCTATTCTCTATATGTTTGGATAATTGGGATATGTTTAACACAATCTAAACTTGGCGGGAGGCCAATACTTGGAGAAACAAAGGAAACACCCGATAAAAGCTAAGAGAGCCTAAAAAAGGAGCCTAGAACCGTCCAACTGACAGAACTGTTAGATCTACCACCATCGCATGATTGAAAAGCGTAGGCATTAAACAGAAGAGTAGTTTTCCAAGGGTGGTAAGTGGATTCTCGCATAGGCTCAAAACTGGGAGCGGTTTCCAGAAAACGGATCCGATGAAGTTATGAACCGAGATTTAATTGAGTTGAAGTCTGGAGATGATCAGGTCGTCCGTTTAAAAGTGATTGGACGCATATCGCGTGGTTTTATTGCACGGGACTTAATTCTAAATTGGATGTGATGAAGGTTTATTCAACAGGCTTAAACCCTCATTGAATTCCGGCGATCGGGACCGTTCATTGGTTCGTGATCAGATGATGATCGCGTGGAGAAATGTGTGCTAGTTAACAGCCTGAGCGAACCTGAGAAATTATAATCTAGAGCATTGTTTTCTTTCGGTTCCGGGTAAGTGAAGTTCTGCTATTTTCTAGGTAAAAGTAGTAATTCGCCTATTTTAGTGAATATGTAAGTTTGGAGGCGGATGACTGAAACTCCAAGGGAAATAAAAGAAGAAATTCCACCTACGCTTGAGGAGATCATTTCAGGATTTGAACAATTATCCCTTACACCTGCAACAAGACACCATTTGTGGTATCAGAGTAGCCTACTGACACTGAAAAAGATCTCAAGGATTAGAAAAATAAATCCCACATGGATTTCAGAGTTGGAGGAAGAGGTGGTGGTCAAAGAAGAGGAAGACCAGTTGCAAATGCTGAAGTGTTAGAAGCTATGCAATAGATGCAAGCTAGATTGGAAGAAATGGAAATGGGAAGAGATGCAGATGCTGGAGATGTCAGTGAACCTGAAGTTGGAGCTACAAAAGATGAGGAAGCTGCAGATGTAACTCCTGAAATGATATTCTTTAAGTCAGTATTGAGATCCACATCTAAGCCCAGACTTGAAGTTTCAATTTATACAGGAAGCTTGAGCCCTGAAGAATTGATAGACTGGATTAATGACATGGAGAAATTCTTTCACTATGAATAAACAGAAGAAGGAAAGAAGGTGAAGTTTGCTTTCACAAAATTGAAAGGACATGCAACGCTTTGGTGGGATGGAGTGCAAGCAGGAAGAAGAAGACTTGGTAAATATCCAATTAAGAATTGGAACATAATGGTGGCAAAGTTTAAAAGTAAGTTTTTACCAACTGATTATCAACAAACATTATTTAGAAAGATGCAGAATCTTAGACAAAGGTCTATGACAGTAAAGGAATACACAGAGGAATTCTATAAAGTGAGTATAAGAACAGGACAAACCCAAGATACAAATGAGAAGGTTGCAAGATATGTGAATGGTCTCAGAATGGAGATCCAAGACGAGATAAGTGTATTGTCTCCTAAAACAATAGAAGAGGCTTATCAGATGGTATTGAAAGCTAAAGAAAAACTCATGAGGAAGCAGTCTACTAGAAACAGAGGTACTTTCCGAGGAAGGGGAAGTCAAGGTGGTAGAGGAAGGTCTACTACACCTAGAGATGGAGCTAGAAGTAGCTCAAGTCAGCATGCACACATAGGAGGTGATGCAAGTGGTAGAGGGATTTTCTCTTGAGGAAGAAGAGGCAGAGGAAGAGAAGTTAGATGTTACAGATGTAACAAGCTAGGACACAGAGCCTATGAGTTCCCAGAAAACATAGGAATGAATCAAAGGAATGCAGTTATTGCTAAAACTGAAGAGGAGGCAGCAAAGGTAATAGAAGAAGAAAATGTACCAGAGAAAGGAAAGTCTTTAGTAGTTAATAAAGTTTTACTAAAGCCAGCTAAGGAAACTGTTGAACCAACACAGAGAAAAACTTTGTTTAGGACTGTGTGCAAGGTTCAAGGGAAGTGTTGTCAGATGATAATTAACAGTGGTAGTACAGATAATTTGGTCTCCACAAAAGTGGTGGAGAAATTGAAATTGAAGACAAAGAAACACCCAACACCTTACAAGGTGTCATGGTTTCAAAATGGATATCAATTGATAGTGAATGAGCAGTGTAAAGTGGAGTTGCAGATGGCCAAATATAGAGATAAAATTCTATGTGATGTGATGCCAATGGATGTGTGCGACATATTGTTGGGAAGGCCTTGGCAATATGACAAAGGAGCTATGCATGATGGAAAGAAGAACACATATAAATTTAGAAAAGATGGTGTCAATCATACATTGCTGCCTATGGAAAAAGAGGATGTATCGAAGAAACCTGATCCAAAGGCCCTTTTGCTGAGTGGAAAGGAGTACTTGCAATAGATGGAAGAAGATGAGGTAAGTTTTGCATTGGTTTGCAAACCCAAGGTAATAATTACTTCCACAAAGGTTTATGATTTACCAATTGAAATTCAAGAGATGCTGGACAGTTATTGTGATATCATTGTAGATGATTTGCCTAATGAGTTACCACCCATTAGAAAAATTAGCCATCATATAGATTTGATTCCAAGAGCAAATCTACCTAATAAAGCAGCTTATAGGATGACTCCCACAGAGAATGAAGAAATTAGGAAATAGGTTAAGGAACTGTTAGACAAGGTACTGATTATAGAGACTTTGAGTCCTTATGTAGTGCCAATATTGTTGAGCCCAAAGAAAGATGGACGCTGGAGAATGTGCGCTGATTCAAGAGAAATCAATAAGATAATAATCAGGTACAGATTTCCTTTACCTAGAATTGAAGATTTGATGGATTGTTTGAGTGGAGCAAGATATTTTACAAAGTTAGATTTAAAAAGTGGTTATCATCAAATCAGAATTAGAGAAGGGGATGAGTGGAAAACTTATTTTAGGACAAATGAAGGATTGTATGAATGGATGGTAATGCCTTTTGGGTTGTCAAATGCTTAGAGTACATTTATGAGACTCATGAATGAAGTTTTGAAAGAATTTATAGGTAAATTTGTAATAGTATATCTGGATGATATATTAGTTTACAAATCAAAAGAGGAACATGTGAGACATCTGAATTATGTCTTACAGAAGCTACAATAAGAGAAATTACTGTTAAATTTAAATAAATGTTTATTCATGAAGGAGGAGTTGGTGCATTTGGGTTTTGTTGTTTCTGCTAAGGGATTAAAGATGGATCTTGAGAAGATCAAGGCAATCATGGAGTGGCCTTCACCAAAATGTGTCTTTGAGGTAAGAAGTTTTCACGTTTTGCTATTTTTATAGGAAATTCATAAGGAATTTTAGTAAGATCAATGCTTCTATTATTGATACTATAAAGAAGGACATACTGACCATTTAAATGGACTGTTGAAGCAGAAAGGAACTTCCAGCTGTTGAAGAGAAAGATTACTGAGAAACCTATTTTTATTTTTCCTAATTTTAATAAACCTTTTCAAGTGAAGTGTGATGCCAACAGAGAAGCCATTGAAGCTGGTTTAAGTTAGGAGGACAGACCTGTACCTTATTTTAGTGAAAAGTTGAATGAGTCAAAGAAGAAATATTCTTCTTATGACAAGGAGTTTTATGCATTGGTGCAGCCTTTGAAGAAGTGGAGACATTACTTGATGTCTAAGGAGTTCATATTGTATTCAGATAACCATGCATTACAATACATTATGAAACAACCAAATCTTAACCAGAAGCATGCAAAATGGGTAGAATACCTTCAAAGTTTTAATTTTGTGTTAAAACATATAACTGGTCAATTAAACAAAGTAGCAGATGCCTTAAGTAGAAAAATCATTTTGGTGCAACAAAGTCAAATTCAAGTGTTGGGGTTTGATTTTCTTAAGGAATTATATGAGAAAGATCTAGATTTTAAAGAGGCGCTTGAAGCTTGTAGAAATCTTGTTTTGTTAGATAGAAGTAAGTGGCTGGATTATTTCATGCAAGAAGGATTGTTAATTAAAAGGAATCAGCTGTGCATACCAAATTGTTCTATGAGAGAAAATTTGATCAAGGAAAAACATAGTGGTGGACTTGGAGGAAATTTTGGTGAAGACAAGACTTATGAGCAGTTGAACCGGTTTTATTTCTGGCCAAAAATGAGAGCTGAAGTAGAAAAGTATGTGAATAATTGTAAAGTTTGTCAGTATGCAAAAGGAAGGAGCCAAAACATAGGTTTGTATGTTCCATTACCTATTCCAAATAGGCCTTGGGATATGGTAAGTATGGACTTTGTTTTGGGTTTTCCAAAAACTCAAAGGGGACATGATTCAATTTACGTAGTAATTGACATATTTTCAAAAATGGCACATTTTATTCCATGTTATAAAACCAGTGATGCTACTCATGTTGCTAACTTGTTTTTTAAGGAAATTGTAAGGTTGCATGGGTTACTTAAGAGCATTGTTTCAAAAAGAGATACCAACTTTGTTGGTCATTTCTGGAGGACTTTATGGAAGAAACTTGGTAGTAAACTAAGTTTCAGTTCTGCATATCATCCTTAGATTGATGGGCAGACTGAAGATGTGAACATAAGCTTGGGTAATCTTCTGAGAAGCCTTGCAGGTGAACATCCAAAACAGTGGGATCAAGTTTTGGCACGGGCTGAGTATGCTTATAATGATTCTCCTAATAGGAGTACAGGGCAGAGTCCATTCCATTTAGTTTATGGAATGCACCCAAGAGGAGTGTCTGAATTGAGAGATTTGGGTAAAGTTGAAATGAGGAGTGCTCTACGAGAAGATTTTTCTTCAAAGATTCAAGCAGTTCATGAACAGGTAAAACAACAACTACAGGACAACAACACAAAGTACAAGAACAAAGCAGATTTGAAGAAGAGAGAAGTAAATTTTGAGGTTGGAGATTTGGTTTTGGCACACCTAAGGAAGGAAAGATTTCCAAAAATGGAGTATAACAAATTAAAATTCAAGAAGATTGGACCATGCAGAGTTTTAAGGAAATTTTCTGCAAATGCAAATGAAATTGAGTTACCCCCTGGTATTGGAATATCTCCAATTTTCAATGTTGTTGATTTGTACAGGTATGAAAAGAGACAGATAGATGACACAAAAGATGACAAGGAAGAACAAGAGGTGGATTGGTTAAAACAGTTACCTACAACAAAGACATTGCAACCAAAGAAGATATTGGATAAAAGAGTGTTTAAGAAAACAAGCGGACAAGAGTATTTTCAGTACTTGGTCAAGTGGAAAGATCAACCAATTGTTGATGCTACCTGGGTGACAGAAACCATCCTACAGAAGTTGGGTCGTTCTGTAGAAGAGCTCATGGACAGGAGCCTGTGAAGAATTTTGTCCTCAAGAGTCTGATGCAGGAGCATGAGGCTTAAAGACAAAAGGCTTCATTTTATTCCAAAAATCCAAAAAACGTTTACAAGCAAAGGAGTGGGATCCTTTAGCTGTCAATTTACAAAGTTTTCTAGATAGGAATTGAGCTAAAATATAGGTATTTGAATGATTTTGTAATTAATCCAAGTAGTTTAGACTTAGTTGAGATTATCGAAGATAATATCAAGCAGTTTAGGTATTTATCTAGGATTAGATAGATTTGATCCATGAATTGAGGATCGGATTGTTGGATGTAAAGTATTTATGTAAGTTTTGAACTATTGTGAAAGGGTGAGACTACTATCAGTTGTGACTATAACTGTGCATGAGATTTTCACAATCATTGATTGAGATTGCCAATGAGGATTGCACAGTACAAGCCAAGGGAATTCGAACTTGGATTGTGCAGTAGAGGCAGGCAAACAGTGGAGGAGATTTGAACCCGTGACTTGTTCAGATCTGAGCTAGTTTGTGTGTAGCATGTTGAGATAGTACTGAGTACTTGTGAGGAGTATTGTACTATGTATTGTTACATGTTCTCTATCATTATAATATACAGATAGTTGGGGGTTTTCAGCTGTATGCTTTCCCATTACATACTGTGTTGATATGTGTGATTGATGTTTCAATGTGTGCATGCGATTGTTTTTTAATTCCGCAAATTGATGATCAATGGTAGAGGAGGTTATGTATTATGCATGCATTCCGCAAATAGTGTATAATCAGGATAATCTCTGTGAATAAGTGTTATATTACTCAAATTTCTACATGGTATCAGAGCAAGTTGATCATTAGATCTATTATTCAGAAAGTGATTACATTTTATTTATTAAGGCAAAGTCTGTAATT
The DNA here is from genome assembly GCA_000404065.3 of Pinus taeda. Taxonomy (NCBI): domain Eukaryota; kingdom Viridiplantae; phylum Streptophyta; class Pinopsida; order Pinales; family Pinaceae; genus Pinus; species Pinus taeda. Next base: position 130,991 of record APFE030123144.1, on the reverse strand, counting down.
GGGTCAGGTAGCCTCTGGATTCATCCTTCTTTTGGAAGGTGAGATATCCAGTAAATTCCCATACAGTCAATCTCTGTACGAGAAATACTTTGTTCTCACGAATTTAAGATCAGAAGCGGTTGAGTTTTGAGCTGGTGGAATTCGAATTTGCAGCAGTGTTTTCTTGGTGTCAAAGTTGAAATGTCTTTCAACGGATTGCGATTGGAGTATGCTCTTGAAGGCAGCTTGAATTATATTGCATGGAAAGACAAGATGGAGGCAGTGTTATATGACAATGGGTTGAAGGAGTTCATAGATGTTGAAGTCCCAAAGCCTACTGATGCTGCTTAAGTTGAGGCTTGGAAAAAGAAGATAGCAAAGTGTCGAAGGATTCCGTTGGAGGGCATGAAGGATCACATTGTATCCAGCCTGCATGGAAAGGCTTTTCCATACTTGATGTGGAAAGCATTGATAGATTTATTCCAAAGAAAGAGTGACCAGAGGAAGTTGGCACTCAAGGATAAACTCAGAAACATCAAGTGTGAGAAAGGAGACAGTATGCCCAAGTATCTCACGAAGTTCACCCAATGCCGGGATGAGCTGGGAAGTGTGGGGGTGACTTTCGATGATGAGGACTTGGTGAGCTTGGCTCTCCTTGGTCTTCTGAAGAGTTGGCATTCCTATCAGGACTCTGTCAATGATCAGGAGAAATTGCCAGTATGGGAGAGACTTTGGTCTGATCTTGTGCAAGAGGAGATCAGGCGGAATACAAGGGACGGATCTTCATCAAAGGCATCTGATGAAGAAAATTGCACTTTGGCTGCCAAAGCAAAGAAGGGGAATAACAAGAAAGATTCTCATTCTGGTGCAAAAGGCAAGAAGCAGGACATGTCCAAGGTGAAGTGCTTTCACTGTCACCAACATAGAAATTATGCCACAAATTGTCTGCAGAAGAAGAAAAATAAGCAAGTTGTTGGATCTGCAGCGGGAGAGGCCTTAGCCTCGCAGTTTGAGCTAGATTTTTCGCTGATTGCATGCTTGGTATCAAGTGTGATGGGATCGGTATGGTTCTTGGACAGTGATGCGTCTTTTCACATGACAGGAGATCGAGATTTGTTTTCTGATCTGGATGAGAAAGATCTTCGAGTGCGCATCGAGATGGGCGATGATGGTAGATACAGTGCGACCGGTATCGGTACCATTTCCTTTGAGAGGGAGTCTAGTAAACCCTTTGTATTGAAGGAAGTGATGCATGTTCCAGGATTGAAGAAGAATCTTATCTCTGTGATGATGTTAGAAGACAAGGGATATGATGTTGTCTTCAGCGAGGGAAAGGCTTTCCTACGCAATAAGACAACTAGAGAAACCCAGAAGATAGATGTTCGAGTCAAGAACCTTTATCAATTGCATGTAGATGGTTGCGCAGCAATGGCATGCAAGGTAGAAGGAGTAGTGAGCCAGGATGATGGCGAGCTGTGGCACCGGAGATTGGGCCACCTTCACCATGGAGATTTGAAGATACTGTAGCAAATTTCTACTGGGCTTCCTAAAGGCACTCTTGCGCAGTCAGATCAGTGCAAGGGGTGTACTTTGGGAAAATTTGTGAAAGCCACCTTTCACGAGAAGGATAGTCGCACTGCGAAGATCCTTGAGATAATTCACACAGACGTGTGTGGACCTTTCTCAGTAGCTTCGACAACAAAGAACAAGTACTATGTGATCTTTGTTGATGATTTCTCTCGAAAGTGTTGGATATTCTTCTTGCAGAAGAAGAGCAAGACATACTCAAAGTTCTGTGAGTTCAAAGCACTGGTCGAGAAGGAATTGGGGAAGAAGGTGAAGACTCTTAGGAGCGACAATGGTGGTGAATTCATCTCTGGCGAGTTCAAGGACTTCTGCAATGCAGAAGGGATTCGAAGAGAGCTCATAGCTCCCCATAACCCATAGCAGAATGGGGTTGCTGAGTGGAAGAACAAAACGATCGTGGGTGTTGCACAGGCAATGTTGTATGATCAGGGCTTACCCCTTCACTTCTGGGTGGAGGCATGCAATACTGCAGTATATGTGCAGAACTGTTGTCCTCACAAGATACTTGGCATGAGTACACCCAAGGAGGCTTATTCTGGTAAGAGGCCTGATACTTCCCATTTGAGGATTTTTGGTTCTCCTGTTTACATGCATGTGATGAAGGATGCCAGGAAGAAGCTGGAGCCGACCACAGAGGTTGGGATATTTGTGGGGTACATTGATACGCCCCACAACTATCGTGTGTATTTTCCATACAGTCGCAAGGCTGTTGTGCGATGGGATATCAAGTTTCAAGAGGAGAAAGCCATGACGTGTTCACTTGAGAGGGAGCCACACTTGCATGCAGATGAGGAGCTATTAGTTCCTAAGGATGAGCCTCAGGATGTAGATCAACCACAAGATGAAGTTCATGGAGTGGAAGAGACCATTCATGCAGCGCCAACCATCAGAGGGCGAAAGCGCACTACAGAAGCTGAGCGACTGGATCAAGATGCAGAGAAGGTTGTAGGACCACCTACAACATAGTGTAGACAGAGACAATCACCTGATCAGTACACTGGATACATGGCTCTTGTGAGAAAATGTGTCATGACTGAGCCATCCTATTTCGAGGAAGTTGTGGAGGATCCTGCATGGGTAGATGCCATGGTGGAAGAGTATGATTTGATTGTCAGAAATAGTGCATGGGAGATTGTCCCAAGACCGGAAGGGAAATCAATGGTGGGTTCAAGATGGATCTACAAAGTGAAGCAGGCAGCTGATGGGAGTGTGGAGAAGTACAAGGCAAGATTTGCTCCCCGAGGCTTCTCACAGATAGAGGGGATAGATTATGAGGAGACCTTTGTACCTGTCGCAAGGTATTCTTCCATACGGATGATTATTTCTCTCTCAGCGCAGATGGGGTGGCACATCCATCAGATGTATGTGAAGATTGCATTCCTCAACAGAATCATTGAGGGGGATGTGTACATAGAGCAGCCCGAAGGTTTCAAGATCTTCAGCAGCGAGTCACATGTGTGCAGGCTCAAGATAGTGTTGTATGGGTTGAAACAAGCACCTCGTGCTTGGTACACTTGGATAGACAGTTATTTCACCGAACTTGGATTCTCCAAGAGTGAGGCAGATCCTAACCTATACCAGATTGTGGTGGAGGGTAAGTAGCTGATCATTGTACTTTATGTAGATGATTTGGTTTTGACAGGAGATGAGTTGTTGATACTTTCATGCAAGGAGGATCTTGCTAGAGAGTTTGAGATGAAGGACTTGGGCCTCCTTCATTATTTTCTGGGATTGGAAATTTGGCAGCGTAGTGATGGACTATTTGTTTCTCAGGGTAAGTATGCCCGAGAGATACTGAAGAAGTTCAACATGCATGGCTGCAAGCCTGTTGATACTCCTCTTCTTGGAGGTTGGAGGAAGGAGGATGCTACTTCAGCGGAGGTAGTGGATGCCACTGTTTATC
>APFE030123144.1:104585-122157 GCA_000404065.3 Pinus taeda | reverse complement strand
TCGCATAGTTAGTTTATTTAAGCATGTTGCCTGAGTTGTATGCATGTTTCTTATTGTAGATTACTCCTGCTCTTTTAGGGTTCTAACCCAAAGCCCTAGCTAACTTATTCCCTTAACAGAATTGGTGACTCCACTGGGGATAACAATCTTGTTATTCCTAGTTTGGGTTGTTCAGTGTCAATCAAGGCTCAATTGTTAGTTTTCTTGCTGTGACTGTATTGCATGCTCCTGTAAGAACTCAGACTTCAAGTCTGATCTTTTTCATCAGGCCTCATTTTTTATTTTTCTTGTAAAACTTCATATACACACCTTTGTCTGTTTACAGAAGCATACACATGCTTGTTTCCGTGAACTGAAACCGCATATACGCGAGTTTCTTTTGGCAGAAGCGCTTGTACACACACCTGTGTAGGGACACAGTCGCGTATACAATTTTTTGCATGCTTTTTTCAAATCTTTCTACCCATAAAGATTTGTTTCTTGGTCTATGTGGTTTCTAAGTGGTCAGTTTCTGTCTTCAGAATTTAGTTATTCAGTAAGCTCACTCTTTTGAATTCTCTCTAGCTTTGAAAAGTTTTTGGCCTCGATTTGCTTTTGAGTGAGTTTTATGATTTGTGTTTTAACACAAAAGGCTTCTTATAGAGGTTCTTGATTGTTCTAGTCTTTCGGAACATAAGATTGTTTGCAATCTTTGTGTCAAACTTCATTATTGGTCTACTTGCTTTGGTTCCCGTCATTTTTGTGGCCATAAATTTTTTCTTGCTTTTCGAAAGTTTCTTGTTGATGAATTTGAAAGTGTGTCTTTCCTTATTTCTTAATCAGTTCCCCAAAGATCTTTTGTTGATTTTGGATCATTTAGTCCAAGTTGAAACACCTTTTTTGTTCAAGTTTTCATTCATGTTGAATTGGTAACTTACAAAGTTTCCTTGTGCTTTGCTTTCGGTTTTTGAGTCTTTGGTGGCATTTTGAGTGCTTTTGAAAAGTTGTTTTCATTGCTTCTTCAAAAAGAAAAGTTCTTAAAAAACATTGTTTTTGCTTTCTTTTTCCGAATTTGATTTTGGTTTCTTTGGTTTTGTGAAAGTGAATTGTGATTTTTCGAGATTTTCCTTGCTTATTTGGAGGAAAATTTGTATTTGAAACTTGCATTCTCTTCAAACATTTAAGTTGGCTTGTTAAAAAGTTGTAAACAATTTCTTTCATCTCTTTTTAGAGTAATCTAGAATTTTGCATTATCATGTACACCTTGCATTAGGGTAGTTTTGCATTATTAAAGCATCAATAGTCTTTTTAGTTTTTGTGAGTGTGAAGTCTTCTATAAGAAAAGAAAAGGAAAAAGTTTTTGCTTTATAGAAGTTTCTTAGAACCCAAGTAGAAGTTGTTTTTCATCGAATAAAAAACAAGTGCATTGCATATAAGTTCGTTTTTCATTAATTTCTTTTGCGTCATAAAAACACCATCATTTTCATTTCCATATTTTCCCTTTGGCTTAAAAGAAAAACCACTTAAAATCAAGCGCTTAATAAAATAAACTAGAACTTTTTGTATTGTAGATCAGTATACACCAACAAGTTTTAGGTTTATTTAGGGCCTTGGATTATGCGAGAGAAGAGTAAACTCTCCAAGGCCACTCTAAATTGTAAAACATAGAAGTTTGAATAAAGAGTGAAATCCAATAGCGTTAGGGAGACTGAAAAAGATCTGTGACTGGGAGTTAAGCACGAGGGTTTGTGAAGATAAGGACGAGAGATACCCCCTCTCTTACTTGTCAGATCTCACCTCATGACTGTTCCGCCCAGCTTCTGATACGAGTTGGTATCTTTAGTTGCCTATCCTATGGATTTACACAGGTGGTTGCAGAGGGGAATCCTGTAGCACCTGAGGTTGATGTTGCATCATGTTCAACGGTACTTCTGGAGGGCACCCTTGCGAAGCCTGGGGGCTTGCACTGGCCAAGGCTATTGTCTGGAGGTTAGCGTAACTACCTCTGATACCTTCGCCAGTAGACCTGGGGCGTAATTACCCCAGTCTCTTTTCTGAAGGCCCTTATTATTAACTTTATTTTATTTTGGTGTCCAATCCTAATCACTCGGATGGAAATACTTGGAATTTGTTTGATTATTGAATTTTTTAGGGACATCTTTAGTGTGTGTTTTGTGCTCCTAGTCAGCCTAGCTTTCAATTCTCTTGAGTCTTTAAGTAGATCTTATAAAAATAATTCAAAGTGGCTAGCCGACCACCTCGACGATCCCACAAACTTCATGGGCTTTCACCTGCTATTCCAGGGCCTTCTCCTAGAAGGCATAGGAGCGATTCTGCCAGTGGTTTTCAACCAATGGCAGCAGGCGCATCGAAGATTGATCCTCCCCTTGGGGGCATTAGTTCACAAGATAGACCTGGTACTAATACAAAGCTAGAGAGGAACACACCAATTCTTTCTCGAGTGCTCTTCCAGTCGGAAGATAATATCGAGGTAGAAGAGCTTTCAGAGTCAATTGCGGCTATGAATTCTCCTCTCCCTTCTGATCATCCTGACGTATTGTTATACATTGGAACTCCGACTCACAGGCCTTCATGCCCAGGTCCACACACATCTATCCCTTTGATGACCATTGCTGGAAGCATGGCATCCACCACGAGTGCTACGAGTATGCAGACTCCCATGTTAGTGCAAGGGGGAGGAACTATTTCCATCCCCTCTACATCATTATTTGGGTCTACTGCTAGCACATCCTTATTTGGGTCTACTTCCATTCCATCGACGAGTGGAAGTTCTCAAGCCAATGCATCTAGTTTTGGATTCTTCCCTTTTGGAATTCCCTCTCAAGGTATTCCTTCAGTTCCATTAAATGTACCATTAACCGCCTCCACGTCCATGATGAGTGGATCAACTTCTTTCAGGGTTTCCCATTTGGAAGTGGTCATATACCACATTCCAATCTGACAATAGGGTCTATGCCTTTTCCTTTCACAGGTCAACGTAGTAATCCTTTTTAGAGTTGGACAAACCCTGCAGTTAGTGGGATAGGAACTAGGAATTAGTTTTTCAGCCAACAAGGGAATATGCTATATTCCTCAATCAATTCATTTCAAATTTTTCCACCCTTAGCTAACACTTGGAACCCTTACCATGGGCTGTTAACTCCTTACATTAATTCTTTAGGGGGGAACTTTACCAGTTACAGAGGTTTTTCGGCTGGATTTGGTCAAACTCTGATTTTTACTGGACCACAAGGGTCACCTTTTAGTTCAACAGGTTCTACCAGTTACTTCGAGCAACCTAGTGCCTTTCAAAATCCAGGTCATTCTTTTCAGAATTTTGGGAACCCCGCCCAATCTGGGTGGAATCCCCAAGGTCCTCCACGACTTCCTTTTCTGGCCATGCTTAATCTGCTAGACTTGACTAAGTTGACGAACGATCCAATCATATACAATTCGGCTTGGCCTCCAGTCCCAACCAAACTTCCATCAGATATTCCAAAATTCGAAGGGAAGAGTGGTGAAGACCCGGGTGACCATGTAACCACGTTCCATTTATGGTGCTTATCTAACTCCCTAATCGATGATTCGATCAGGTTGAGATTATTTTAGCGCACCTTAACTAGGAATGCACTAAGTGGTACATAGAGTTGCCAAGGGGCACCTTTACGTCTTTTGCTGATTTGGCTAACATTTTCTTAAACCATTTTCAGTTTCTTGTCCATTAAGAAGCCGAAACTGAACTTCTGACCAATTTTCATCAGGACATGGCTACTCACATTAGGATCATATCCAAGAATGGAGACGGAGAAAGAGGCTCATCAAAGCCAAAATTCCATCTGAATTCTGTCTCGAATGGTTTTTAAAATCTTTACAACTCGAGATCTCCAAGGATGTTTCTATGTCCAACGTTTATTCGAAAGAGCAGGCTATCTTTCATGCCCAGTAGTTAGAACTGATGTATTCTCAGTCTGGGACTCTTCAAAAAATATTTCCTAATGCTCCTAGATCCACGGTTGATATAGCCAAACTGAAGCCAAGCCCTCATGCTGATGGTATTGTTGGATCGATTGATGCAAGTGCGGTGAACCTTTTGAACCAATTGCAGCAGCTGTCTCTACAAACTGCTTCTTCCAATCAGGCTACACCATCTACTCCTTCACCTTCCCAACCTTCTTCCATAAACATCATTCAGGGTTCTAACCGCAAAGGAAATCAAAATTCCGATGGGAAGAAGAAGGGACGAGGTAAAAAGAAGATTTAGGATGGGAAGGGTAATGTGAACAAGCCCAACAATGGTGTTGGTGAGGGTGGAAAAGAGTCTAAGAAGAAAGTTAAATTTCCATGCAAGTTATGTAATGGAGATCATTTGACTCATCTCTACCCGAAAATTCAAGATTCTTAGAACTTGTTAGTGCAGCAAGGGTCTTCTAGCTCCCAAGTTGTCTTAACTAACCCTTTCCCCCAAGGGCAACAACTACTTGCTGGCACGAACTCAAATCCTGGTACCTCTGCAGGGGGTAACTAGGAGGGGGACAATTCCTCAAATGTTTTCATGATGAATTCTAATGTCAATGTGGCTACACGGTCACGGGATTATCGTGAAGCAGAAACATCTAAGGATAAATATGTTCCCAGAACTATGGATCCACTTCATATTGTGACCCTTTTTCGAGTCTATACCTTGGATACCGAAAGGTTCTGCCAAGCGCACAACTATCAACCCTAATGCTAGGGTAGCCCAAAACTACTCCATTGTAGAAGATCTGGCTCAAAGTCCTTGCACTATGTCTGCTTTAGAGGTACTCTAGTCGTGTCCTTCTCAACGAAGTGCTTTGCTTTCAGCGATCGGGGCAGTTGATCCAGACAATTCTTTAATGCTCACTTTTGATATGCTCAATGTCAAAAAGAGACTTCCTCATCATATGGATTTTCAAATAAAGTCTACTTACCAGAAAACTAATGTTTTTTGAACAATTATATATGAGGGAGCTTCCACATGCATAATGTTTATGTCATGTTGGAAGGAAATTGGATTGCCTTAGGTTGTTCCTTCACCCACTCTCTTGACAGCATTTGACGGACATAGGCCACACGGGATTATCCCAACCTTTCCTATATGTGTTGGAGGAAAGGTCATTAATATCGAAGTAGAAATTGTTGATGCCAACCTCGATTACAACCTCTTCTTAGGATGGAATTGGATTTATGAAATGGATGTTGTAGTTTTGACTCCGTTTTGCATCCTTTGTTTTCCTCATGAGGGGAGATTTGTTAAAGTTTATCAATTGGATTATTCTTCGGTTGACCCTCGTGCAACTTTGGATTCTAATGTTCCATAGTGGATAACCCTCGTCAACCTATCGAGAATCTAGGAGTTGGGATGTATTCTTCATTGATGGGTACATTTGATCTTCCCACTCCTATAGCTAGAATCAATGCCATTTCATCCTCCAAATCATCTTCACGGGAATAGTTCTTGCAGACTCATTATTTTCAGACCCTTGGAACTTGCCTTCGCCTACAACCACATTAGATGAAGGACAAGTTAGTGGAATGGCATTCCCTATGTTTGTAGCAGAGCTTAGATATCAGTCTATTGTTAACTCTGTAGACAACCATCCTACTCTTTTTTCAGAGGAAGAGTTAAATGGTGATGTGGCCCCAGCTTGGACCCTTGACTCTACTTCTTCTATGGATTTCTTAGATGCACTTTTACCATTTGAGGAAGCAATCTTAGAAGCAATGACGAGTGTAGATCGACCTTGGGAAGATTTACACCATCGTTCATATTTTCTTCCCCCATTGCAAGAAGTCGAATCCAAGTTCTCCAATCTGCTTACTAGTGATGTTTGTATGGTTTCAAACCCTTTGGCTCCAACACACATATGTGTCAAAGGTAATATGTCGGTCATTTCAAAAATCGTATCGATAAACATCTCTAGGAACCCTAAAGTGATAGAAAATGTCTTCATCAGAGCTGAGTGTTCCCCTAAGGAGATTCAAATTTACATCGGCCTCTTTAAAGAGTTTTGAGATGTATTCACTTGGTCTTATGAAGAAATTCTTGGTATTGATCCATCCATCGTTCAGCATGAGATCAAGACGTATGAAAACGCTAAGGCGATTCGTCAGAGGCTTCGGCTGTCAATCCTAGGAAAGCAGCAGGTATTAAAGCTAAAGTAGAAAGGCTACTCAAGGCGGGTTTCATATACCCCGTTCCTCTAACGAACTAGGTTTCTAATCTAGTCCCAGTTGATAAAAAACAAGGAACGATCTACGTGTGCATTGACTTTAGGGAATTGAACAAAGCTTGTCTGAAATACAATTACCCCACACCATTTATTAATCAGATAGTTGATGAATGTGCAGGTAATGAGATTTTCTCCTTCATGGATGGATTCTCTGGTTATAATCAAATATCTATTCGTCCAGAAGACCAACATAAGACAGCTTTCAATTGTCCCTGGGGTACCTTTGCGTAACAAGAGATGCCTTTTGGTCTTAAAAATGTTGGAGCTACATTTCAGTGGGCCATGTCTTATGCTTTCCATGACATCAAGCATGTCATCGAAGCATACTTGGATGATTTAGCTACTCATTCTCGAAAGAAAATTGATCATCCTAGTCACCTTCGGTTAGTTTTTGAGAGGTGTCGATTTTACAAGATCCGGTTGAATCCAAATAAGTGTGTTTTTGCGGTTACATCTGGTCAATTATTAGGGTTCATTGTATCAACTGAAGGGATTCAAGTTGATCCCTTCAAGGTTGAGGCAATAATTCAGTTGCTCCCCTGTCTTCCATTCGACAACTTCAAAGTCTTCAGGGGCAGGAAAATTTCTTGAGACAGTTTATAGCAAACTATGTTGAGATAACTAAAGGATTTATGCATTTGTTGAGGAAAGGATTTCCATTTCTATGGGATGACTTTGCGCAACGATATTTTGATGCCTTGAAGCAGGCATTAATCTCTGCCCCACTTTTGAGTCCACCGGATTATGGTAGATATTTCCTTTTATAGCTTGCAGCCGCAGAATCAACCATAGGTATGGTTCTGGTTCAGGAGGATGATTCTCTCACAGAGCATGTGATTTACTACTTGGGTCGAGGCTTGGTAGGCCCTAAAATACGTTGTTCTCTGATTGGGAAATTGGTCTTGGCAGCTATCCATGTTGTCCAACGGCTTCGTCATTATATTCTGCTATGCAAAACATTTGTTTTAGTGGTGGTCAATCCTTTCCAATTTGTCCTCAGTAGGCGAGTGATTGGGGTCAAATACAATCAATGGATTGTTATTTTACAAGAATTTGATCTCGACTTCTTATCAACCAAGTCTAAGAATTCATTGATTTCCGAGCTACCTTGTGGAGAAGATACTGTTTATGAGGAAAGTTTCCCAGATGAACATCTATTCCTCATCTCTTCACAAGATCCATGGTATGGAGATATCATCATCTATCTCCAGACTTAGAAGTTCCCTCCTGCTTCCTCAAAGGATGAACATTGGAAATTACGTCAGCTGGCTAAGAACTATGTCATCATTGGTGATACATTATATCACCGAGGGGTTGATTTAATCCTTAGGCAGTGTTTAACCTTAGAGGAAGCAGAGTCTGTGCTTAATGATTGCCACAGTGGAGCTTGTGGTGGTCATCTATCTGGGCTTGCAACAACCCAAAAAATCTTGTGTGTCGACTACTTTTGGCCTTCACTTTTCAAAGATTGTATTGAAGCAGTCAAACATTGCCACCCTTGTCAAGTCTATACTCGGAAGATGTGCACGCATCCAGGTCCTCATTCCATGTTACCACTTTTGGTCCTTTTACAAAGTGGGGTATTGACTTTACTACTTGTAATCTGCCTTCAGCGGCGAATCACAAGTACATTATAATGGTCGTAGACTACTTTACAAAGTGGGATGAGGCCATGCCTACTTATAAAAATGATAGTGAGACAACGACATTGCTCCTCTTCAATAAGATTATTTCACGTTTTGGTATCCTAAGAGAGATTTTCACTGACAATGGCAGTCACTTCCAGAACCAACTAATGTCTGAATTGGCTCATAAGTTGGGCTTCTGGCAGGAGCATTCGTCTTCGTATTATCCTCAGACCAATGGGCAAGTCGAAGCCATGAATAAGTCCCTCAAGATGATCCTATAAAGGACAATTGACAAAAACCTCTCCAATTGGCATATCATGTTGTATCTGACTCTTTGGGCGTACCGAACCTCAGTAAAGACTGCCACCGGTTTTACACCTTTTAAGTTAGTTTACAGGGTTGGAATCTATTTCTCTTGTTGAGTACAAAATTCCATCCCTTAGGCTAGCTGTTGAGCTCCTTCCGGAGACCTCTAGTCTCGAAGAGCGCCTCCTCCATTTGGAACATCTCGATTAGCAGCATCGAGATGCTGCCATAATCAATGAGGCTCATAAGGGTTAAAACTTAGTACGATAAAGTTGTCCATCCTCGAGTCTTTTCTGAAGGCAGCCTTGTCTTCATCTATGATCAATATAAAGACACCTTCGGAGTAGATAAATTCAAGTATATGTGGTATGGTCCCTTTATAGTGAAATGAGTTTTAGGAAAAGGAGCTTATGAATTGGTCTATTTTGAAGGGAACAAGTTGGTGGAGCCCCGAAATGGGCTCTACCTCAAGAAATACTTTGCTTAGGTTACGACCGAGCAATGGCTTTGTTGTATATTTTGTATTTTTGTACATATTTTATTGGGAGTTTTTGTGATATCGACATTTTTTTTATCTGCTTTGGCAGCTGTTGATGGATGACTTGGTATATTTCAGATTTACCGATGGTACTAGTTGGCACACTCGGAACCTCGCCTTCGCAACTTGGGTGATTTATTATCCATCTGGTAAGTTGATGGTGTCAAGGGGAGTATGTATTGGTTCTATGTCAAATAATATTGTTGAACATACTGTCATCATTAATTTACTATTGGAAGCTATTTAAATAAATAAATTAAAATAAATAAATAGAAAGAATGACACAAAAAAATAAAAAGGAGAGGGACAGGAAAAAGACCATTAAAAACCACAAAGCAAGACGGATAAACCTTAGGAGGAAGGAAGGCTTCAGGGGGAACAAAGAAAGCTAGAAAAAGGATTAACAAAGGGGAGGGGGGGGGGGGGGAAGAACGAGAAAGACTAAGACGACAGGGCAGGGATCCAACAGCTACTAATCTTCCAGCTGTCATCTCTAGTGAGATTATTAGGCCTTCTTTCAATCTAAATAGCTTCCCTGAATTTACGATGATGGAATTGAGCAAATTTGGCAACAACCTTGGCCTCCTCTATGGAAACCTGATTCTTGGTCTTTTCTACATGCTCTGCTAACACTGAAGACTTGGTTCTCCCATGTCTTAGGTCAGTTTCATGTTCGCTGATCCTTTTATGGATGAAGCGCCATGTTTCCCTGATATAGGGGGTTCCACAAGAACAAGGGATCAAGTAGACACCCTTCATGTCTTTAGGGTCAACTGGATCTTTCATCGATCGGAGGGATTTACGAATGGTGTTGAGGGGCCTAAAGGTTGAGGGAATATCATACCTCTTAAGGATCCGAGCAATTTTGTCTGTGGTTCCTTGAACATAGGGAATATGGACACCTAGCCGGCACTCCTTCGGTTCTTTATTAATTAATGCATTTTTAGAGGCTTTAAGGAAAGCCTTCTGACCTAGGCGCCTACTGTAGCAATTCTCCACAAAGATATTAAGGAGATGGGATCTCTCCTTATCAAAGCTCTTATTATCAGAAATCCTCAAGGCACGAGTAGCAAGGGTGTTAAGAACACCCATATTTTGAGCAGGGAAATGAGTTGCTAATACTTGTTGTGTATGTTGATGATATCATCTTTGGTAGCAATGAAGAAGACATGAGTCAAAATTTTGCCTTGGTGATGCAGAAAGAATTTGAAATGTCCATGCTTGGTGACCTCACATACTTTCTTGGTCTACAAGTCCAACAAAACAAAGACGCCATTTTTCTATCTCAAACCAAATATCTAAAGTAGATCTTGAAGAAATATGGGTTGGAGGATTCGAAACCAGTATGTACCCCTATGGTGACAGGTTGCAGCCTCAGTGCAAATGATGAATCGGCAGCAGTACATCAACCAACCTATAGATCCATGATTGGTAGTTTGCTTTATCTAACAGGTACCCGACCAGATATTATGCATGCAGTAGGAATAGTTGGAAGATTTCAGGCAAATCCAAAGGAAACTCATCTTCAGGCAGTTAAGAGAATTTTCAAGTATCTTCAAGGAACTCAAAACTATGGCTTATGGTATCCTAGAGGTACAGATCTCACACTTCATACATACACAGATGCAGATTGGGCAGGAAGCATGGATGACAGGAAAAGCACTAGTGGTGGCGCATTCTTCATGGGTCCTAGATTAGTATCATGGTTCAGCAAGAAACAAAACTCTATTGCATTATCTACAGCTGAAGTAGAATATGTAGCTGCTGCATCTTGCTGCACACAACTCCTTTGGATGATGCAAACATTGCAAGATCTTCAAATCACTTGTACTCCACCTATCTCCATTTTTGTGATAATACAAGTGCAATCAGTATTTCAAAGAATCCTGTCATGCATTCAAAGACTAAGCACATCCTGATCAAGTATCATTTTCTCCGAGAACAAGTGCTTGATCAAAAGGTCAAATTGGATTATGTTCCCTCTAAGGAACAAGTTGCTGATATCCTCACCAAACCACTGCCCAGGGAGACCTTTGAATACCTCAGACAAAATCTGGGGGTTTTTGATGCATCATCCTATTGTTGAATCTTGTCTATTTCAGATATTGTTGTACGCAAGTTTCATATGGGGTATATGTGTACATATGCTGGTTTATGCTGATACAGGTCAGAGACCATCTCGCACATGCTCAGGGGGAGCATATATTATTCTAATAATGAATTGTTGGCATTATCATAGAAGACCTTGGTTCAATTCTTCAGTTATTTTGATTTCAAGAGGAGCAAGTTCAGAAGGAGAACATGGAGTCTGATTTGAAGATGTTGCTGATGTTTTGTCTCTTGTGTTATATTTCTTTTGTCAAGGTCATGTAACGGCCTATCTTGGTTGCCCCACTATGCCTGGGATGGATAATGTAATGTGCTTAGTATATCATGTATCCCCACTTGGTTGGGAGTTGTATGTGTAAGTCTTTGATAATAGGAAGGTCTGTTATGATGTGTAAAGTCACAATTTTTGTAGAACATCTTCTTGCAGATCTTTCCTATATGTCAGGGGGAGCTTGTATCACACAAGATTTTAGCATGCATCCAGGGGGAGCATAACCCTTTGCCCTTGATGTCAAAGGGGGAGGAAAGATCTTGAGTGACTTTGGGTTGCCATCAAGTCCAAAGGGGGAGATTGTTGGCATTATGACACAGGTTTGACTCAATGACATAAGTGTTGTCCTTGATGGCAACTCAATCAAGTAGCAGATCACAAGTTCAAAATGGTAGAAAATGACAAGTTCGCAGGTTCCTGTTCACAAAGATGCAATGACAGGTTCCGGAGACGCGCAAAACAAAATATGTGGTCATATTCGCAGGTATATCGTTCAAAAGGTGCGGACCCCTGTACACGCACTTTCATGCAGAGAAAAGCACACGAAATCTTACGGGTGATCCATGGTATTTAGTTCGACGCTTTTGAACCTATGGTTTGGTCTGTGGTTTTTGCACCTAAAGTATTGAACCCCAGTTTTGGATCCCTAGTATTGGATCTCTATGGTTTTGGTCCATGGTTTGAGAAAGGCCTAGACTATAAAAAGGGAAGGAGATCACTTGGCCTATTCACTCGTGTGTGTTGAATACTTTAAGAGCAAGATCTGAAATTCTGGAAATCGGTTTGCAAGTAATAGCCGGATTTGAATCAAGGAGAAACCTGAGCATTATAAGGCGGATCTACTGATGGGTCGAGATCTCTTTGGCACATGATCAAATCTGTGAATCTCATAGTCTGGGGTATAGTTGAGGACTGATAAAGTGTCTATACCTGGAGGTCCGCAGGCGAGATACGGCGCAGGTGCGGAGGTGCGCAAGCCAGAAGACAGATCAGGTGCAGAGGTGCGCAGTACATTTGACAGCGCAGAGCGGAGGTGCACAGTCCAGTTGACAGCGCAAAGTGGAGGTGCGCAGAACATAAGACACAGCAGGTGCGGAGGTGTGCAGAACAGAAGACAGAGCAGGTGTAGAAGTGCACAGGCTCAACACAACAGAAGTGTGAATATCCGCAGGTTTCTATTGGTGAAGTTGTAGACTTTTTCTTGAAATATTTTTAGCTGCCTTTGCTTATTACCGTTGAGTTCAGGGTTCTGAATTTGTGTATGGTTGCTGTGTATTGAGAAGTTATTGATTCAGTATTTTGTACAAGGAAGTTGGGTGATTTCAGATCTATTTGATGTTTGATTGATATTCATGGATCCAGTTTGAAAATTTATGAAATGAGGTCCTTGGAAGAAAATATAAGGTTGTAGCCATCTCCAGGTTGAAGCTTATGTGCTGGTATAAGACTGCACCAGTACAAAATCATTGTAAAAAGAAGTTTCTAATTGAAAGAAGATAGAGACATATTGCAGCAGGTGGTTTTCACCCACATTGTGTTTCCACCTTATATCTTGTGTCCTTTGGTGTGATTGTTGCTCTATTTTTGTTCCTGTTTACAATAGTACTAATGATCCACATCTGAAGAATATATTAAATTATAAGTTTGGAAGGTAAACTCAAGTTTCATCTGCAAATATTTGTATAAATTGAAAAGAGTTTGATAATATTGATTCACCCCCCCCCCCCCCCCCCCTCAGTATTATTTCCAACAATGTTGACTAGTGGCATCCATCAATAGCCACTGAGTTAACAATTTCTTGTTATGTTCGACACCTAAACATTTATTCACATGACAAGAAATGTGCCAATGAGTTGGTTCCATTGAATACTTGAAGACCAATCATTTTGTAGCAGACGAAGCAGAATTACATTCATTACTTTTTAGTATTTTTATGTAAATGACTTGAGGACAAGTCAATAAATAAGGCTGGGAGGGGAAAGTGTAAATTCTAAATTTTCTATACCTTCCAAGCCTTATACATTTTCATCCGCATTCAGCATTAGATTCCAAACATTCAATAGAAGATCCAGCAGCAGATTTAGCAACAGATGCAACAACAATAAAAGATTCACATTTTTGAATTCATCCACCATTTTTACAGCCAAGTAAATAAGACTATGATCAGAATTTTGCAGCCACACATGCACAACTCTCATCCATTTTTGAAAGGGTAAGTTGAGGTATGATATTTTCTAACTTTTAACCATTTAATTCCTTGAAAGCTAGAATGACAATTTTTGGAAAAAACTTCCTTTCCTCATTTCATAAAATTGCCAAAACCATCAGTTTGGGGGGGGGGGGGGGGGAGGGATACATTTACATTCATACTTTGTCACATTCATATTTTTCCATATTAATATATCACATTCTAAAACCCACATACCTTCAAAATCTATTCACTATTACATGAGCATATAAATGGCTTTGTAAAAAGTACTTAAAAGCTAATTGGATTCAACACAATCATGGTTGTTACACAAGAACCAACCATGATCCATTCCAACAAAAATACTTTGCAATAAAAATCACATTATCATTATGCAAAGATCATACATTGAATTTGAATGCAACCAACAAAATACGGTTGAAACACAAGAACCAACCAAGTTGCAATTCAACAAACACACTTTGAAAAAGTTAAGTAAATAATATCATGCAAAGTTTAAGCCAAATATCAAGTATCAAAAGTAATGTAATAGATTGTATGACATGAAATACCTTCAGTTTGGGGGTATGTTGGGCCTAAGAATTATCCTTAAAATTCATCTACTTTCACTCCATTCAACATCCAATTTCTCTCCATTCACACATTTTCTCACCTCTATTCCACCACCATGTCATCACATCCACTTCACTTTCATCATTATATGGGTTACCTTTGTGTTTTCCAAAATATTATTAATCCTTAGTATTTTTAAGAGAATTTGTGGTTAAACTTTAGAAAATAATATCCATATACTTATACCTAACAATTAGAACGAGTTTGTTGACATGTGTAGGTACAAAGGAAGCTTGTAAGGCACCCTTATGTGCACTCTATGTTCAAATTCGAATTTGAGAAGGTCATGAGCCTCATGGATAAGATCATGGACCTCATGGAGAACACCATGGAGGATAGGGTTATGTGTCACCATTGGTTGAGAGATATGTGGATTTGAAGAGGGAATAGTGGATCCACATTTATGAGTTTGTTATCATAACTTTTCTATAAATAGGAGTGTTATCTCCTTCATTTGTAACTTTGGAATTTAGAATTTAGAATTGAGAAGTTAGAATTTGGAATCATTGTAATGGAGATTTTAGAACCTCTTGGAATGTAGAACTTGTAATTGCAAATTGCAATTGAAGATAAATAAAATGGAGCTTCTTTTATCTTCTACATTTGACTTCTCTTTTGGTGTGCTTGTGAATCCTTGGAAGGATCCCCATTGCCTAGCAAGTACACTTTTATTTTTGTAGGCTTTTATTTTATGTTTGTTTGTGAATTTCATTAGATTAAATTATTAGGTTCATGTGTTTGAAATATTAATGAATGACCTTTCGTAAGAAAGTATTAATGTTTCCTTCAATGAATCTAATTTTTTATTTAATGTTTGATTTCATTAGTTTAAGTTTCTGATTTATATGATTGAGATATAAATGAATAGTCTCTTGTAAGAGAGGTTTAATATTTCATGCAATCAATCAGAATTAGGGTTTGTTGATTAAAATGATTAGAAATATTAATGAGCAGTCTCTTGTAAGGGAGCTTTAATATTTCTTACACTTATCACAATGTCTTTAATTTTTAGATTTCATTTTGTTAAATGACTAAATAGATGGTGGAGATCCCAATGAAAAACCTCCTGTAAGGGAGCTTTGGCATTTCTTCACCTAGATTAGTCTAGTTTGTCTCTAAGTCCATATATATTGGAAGATCCTTGAAGTTTACTTACCCAGATTGATAGTAAATGAAACTCTAATTTGCATCTGCGTTTTAGACCCAGCAACATGCATAATGGAATTAGATGATAAGAAGAAAGGGAGTGCACTTTATCTTGGAATGTGGATCCTTGATAATTTTGATGGTGAAGCTCTTAGAGATCTTGGCCCTTAAGCTCCTTATACTTGTAACCTGCACACAAATAATAAAAAATCACTATATCCATATCCCTACAAACCACACTAGCATTAGCATCATGAATAACCTAGAAACATACATTAACAATAATATATAAAAACATGTTGTTGGGGGAGGAGCATGATATTCTTATTATACCAACATAAGTTACAATGTTTCTCCCTTTATTTTCCTTTCCCCTGGATCCTCCTCTCACCACAACTCATAATCATGCTTTAATGTGTTCTACAACTCATCATAAAGAGAAGTTGGTTCTCAATTTGACAACATTTTTTATGTCCAACTTTTCTCCCTTTAATCCATTGAGAGAATTTATTATATAGATGGCTTTGAGCAGTGATCAAATGTATCTAGATACTTTTTTGACCATGTTTGATATGTTCCTTTCATTCTTATCTTCAAAATCTAATCATTTTTTTCCCTTTTACAACTTTATCCATTCTTTTTTCTAGCCCTAGCCACTCCAACTCTCTTTTGTTGTGCAAACGAAGTGTTGAAACTCTCCCTAGTATACCAACTGTTAGAGTCGGTCTGGTCAGTCCTCCATCAAAGATCAAAACTCTTTATGCATTTCATTTTTAGGTGTCCAGCTCCATTCACTCAGCTGCATTCCGCTAGGGGCATGCCATAATCCGACGGAAAAGGTCATGCTAGTCATTTCCCCTCATGTCTGGCTCCTGCTGGCTCAGGTCTTTTGTCAATGATCACTAAAGTCCATGACAGTCAAGGTTGGTTCTTTAAAGGACAAAAGTCATTTTTCGATAGTTAGGTCTAGGGATTCATCAATTTGGTCTTCAAACATATTCAATAAAGCCATGCAGGCCGGAGTGAGGCCCTCACATAGTTATGATTCAGAGAGTTTCATCGTCATGTGGATAGACTTCGACTCTTCTTCAAAACTCTATTTTGAAGAAAAGTCAAACAGTGTCATTGATGATAAAATTTGCAAAAAAAAGTCATCAGTTGATTTCTTTAGGTGCAGGCATGGTTTCCGTAACAAAGTGTCCTGTCATGCAATCCCTGCAAAGAGTACCGAAAATTTCATCATTTGAGCTAAAATTTCAAAGGGAAAGTGAAAATCAGTGTGCTTTAAAGTCAGTGAAAAAGTGTCAAAACATAACATTAGAAAAATGGGTTTTTGAAGAAGCAAAAATTTAACCCATCACTTCCAAGGCTTTATATACAAGTTTCCACCAAAATCAGAGGTATTTTGCAAATCAAGTTCATTGGGAGACATTGCCAAGTGTTGGAGAGTGCATCGTGCGTGTTTGAGTGGGTTGGAGGCATTTTCCAGGAGCGCGACGCATATACACAGGGGCGCGGTGCACACAGAGGGCGCGGCGCACACA
Source organism: Pinus taeda (assembly GCA_000404065.3). NCBI lineage: Eukaryota > Viridiplantae > Streptophyta > Pinopsida > Pinales > Pinaceae > Pinus > Pinus taeda. Next base: position 105,564 of record APFE030123144.1, on the reverse strand, counting down.
GAGCCAACCCTCAGTTCATTTTTCCAATGGGCGTGTCGAACACCCAGGGCATGGCGCACACCCACAAAGGGCCCAAAACGCGCCAAATCACTTCAAATTTTTTGTGAAGCCCCTCAAATTGACAGGTAGGCTCTATGAGATGACTTGTTCATCAAAGTTTATAAATGATATGGTGGTTTATGGCGATGTTTGAATGCAACAAAACTCATAAAATCAACCACAAGAAAACACCAAAAACCATGATGGCTAGGGTTGCAAAAGTGTGGTGTTAGTGCCAAGGTTCCATTTCACCCATAATTTTTCCCTCACCTACCATTTTTCCCTATCCTCTCTTTCTCATTTTTCCTATTATCCCTACCCTAAAATACTACCAAACCCTATCCCATATCCCTCCACTCTTTGGTCAACATAACACCCCAAAACCCTACCCTATAAAATACCCAAACCCCCTATATATCCCTAAACAAACTTCTCCCCATAATCCCTATTCCCATCATATTACTCCCTTCCTAATACTCCCTTTTCATTGTTCCCCTTGGTGACAGATATCACACAAGCACCCAGCTTCACACCATCATCAAAGGGCAGCCTAAGTACAGTACACACAGTAGTCATGGCATCACAACATTCATCAGAGTATGAGATGGAGACACAAAGTGACTCATCCTCGGAAGAGCGGGCTCCGAGGAGACATCACAAGAGTGGCAAACATGTTAGGGATGATCCCACTATCGTCACTGAATTACAAGCATGCCCTCTTGCCATGTCATGTTTCCAGCACCTAGCATGTTTTGAATTTTGTCAAAGGGTGGCTAATGTTAGAGTTCATCATGAGTTGGCCCGTCTTTTTGTGCTTCACCTACATGGAGGTCAGTATATCTTGGCCGAGGTCACCTTCACATTGACACCTGAAACTATCTCAGTGGCAACAGGCATACCAAATGTTGGAGAATAGTGGCATAAGAAGAAGAAGGTGGAT